>WNWK01020183.1:0-36335 GCA_009830355.1 Cherax destructor | reverse complement strand
ACCCTAGCTTTTTCCTTAGGTGTTAATATAGGTGAGGGATTGGGTCTGAAAAACATTATTTAGAGAAGCCCCAAAATAACAAAGCCTGCCCACAATGAGCCTCTTTTCAATATGGTATTTTTTCTGAGTCGTTTGTTTTTAGAGGAAAGTCATACGATGTCGGGGGAGTGACTTTGAGAAGTCCCGCCCCCTGCATCCACTATCTATAGAAAAAAAAAGAGGTTGAAGTTAGGACCCCTGGCGGGCGGGAGAAGCGGGCCAACCCTTTTGGATCTGACAATTTTTAGCCCAGATGAAGTTTTGCTCTAACTCAAAGAGGACCCGGGTTTTCTGGATTGGGACAGAACCTAAAAAATTCCTCCATCCCTAGGAAATCTTTACACCTTCCTACCCTGTGGCACTGGAAATGCAGCAATACCCGGATTTTTGCATAAAAGGGAAGCAACCTCCCTTGGGCCCCTATAAAAAACCCAGATGGTAATCGGGGCTTGCCCAAACTAACAGCCAGTTAACGTAAGTTTAAATGTGTCGTCTCAAAAACAAAGCTCGGCGTGTAAAGTGTTTTTCCCCATTCGTCACGTACAAAAAATGTGGTCACCTTGTTTGGGTAACCTTTCATAATACGGAAGGGGAAAACATTACTGGAAGGGGTGAGGATAGTTGAACAATCCTCTTAAACGTGAAAGCAGATATTTTTTGGGCCCGCCCAGTGGGGATTGATAATACTGGAAATAAAACGGGCTCGGCCCCGACACACGATCAATCAGGTCGCAATGGGGGTGGGGATAACCACGGCAAGGTGACAGAGTTCATTTCCCGGTTCGTCACATCCGAAACTACCGTCAGGTTGGGACTAATATACTGGGGAAGCCGGACTTTTTAGCCCAATAAGTCCATGAGATAACAAAAGTCAACTTCTTCTCTCAATGCTCTATGTTTCGTTGGACTCATTCTATATGGTGATTGCTTAATGGGTGATGCTCTTGCATCAACATCATGTACTCCCAGAGTACATCGTTTAGGAACATCACTAAACAATTCAGGGTACTGCAAAATCATGTTCTTAACATTACTTGCTTTATCAGCATCAAGGTTACTAAAAAAATTATCTAGTGATTGTAGAGTCACTGAATTTTCTAAACGTACCTCTATACCTCTAGAGATGTTAGGCAGACTGACGTTTCCTTCCTGTGTCCGAGGAAGAATAGAAGCAGTAGGTAGAGGATCAGAGTAGTATGCCTTGAGCTGGTTAATGTGGTACACATGATTGGATTTTCTCTTCCCCGGCGTGTGTACAAGATAATTTACGTCACTAAGCTTCTTCACTACTTCCAGGGGACCATCATACCTGGGTTGTAGAGCATGACCTGGTACTAATTTCTGAGCCATTACCTTATCTCCTGCTTTAAAAGAGCGAGAGACAGCACGCTTGTCATACTGTTGTTTCATCCTAGCCTTAGCTGAAACTAGGTTTTTCGAGACTAGCTGTCTCGCAGCAGTTAAATGCTTCTGCATTAATGGAGGTGATGTGGATAAGGATGGATTAGATTGTCCTGTCCACACGTCTTTCAACACATCAAGAGGACCACGCACTTGGTGTCCGTATATTAGCTCAAACGGACTAAATCCTAGACTTTCTTGCTCACTTTCTCTCATAGCAAACAGAAGAAAAGGTATACCTTCATCCCAGTCTTTAGAAAAATGTTCACAATAGGCTCTCATCATACACTTCAGTGTCTAATGAAATCTCTCTAGAGCACCTTGTGACTGAGGGTAGTAACTAGTAGAAAGTACTGACTTTATTCCTAGGTGGGATAATGCTTCTCGAAAGATCTTAGAAGTGAAGTTGAATCCTTGATCTGACTGTATCTCTCGAGGCAATCCAACCTGGGAGAAAAATTTCATCAGTGCACTGACAATAGCATGAGCATTAATTTTTCTCATAGGAATGGCTTCAGGATAGCGTGTAGCTGCATCCATTATTGTAAACAGGTATTGATTCCCCATCGTGGTTCTAGGCAGAGGACCAACACAATCTATGATAAGACGTGAGAATGGCTCACCGTCTACAATTATTGGAATGAGAGGGGCAGGTGGTGGAGTGTGAGCGGGCTTGCCTGTCACCTGACAGACATGGCAGCATCGCACATGATCAGCAACAGTGTCCCTCATTTTCAGCCAAGTGAAATGTTTTGCCAGCTTACTAAGTGTCTTCCTGACACCCAAATGTCCTCCTATGGGACTATTGTGAGCAAAATCAAGAGCTTTCTCACAAAATGTAACTGGTAACACTACAAGATGCTTGATTGTGGTGGAAACACTATTAGCTGATAAACTTGTACTTTTCTCCATCAGTACACCGTTACAGTAATAGTAACAATTATTGAGATCCTTTGCTTCACTCTCAGTCACTGCTATATCTCTGTCTTTCCAAAGACTGATCAACAAACTGATCCTTGATTAAATCGTCATGAGTTAGAATCTTAACATCAGTTGTGTCCTGACTAGGCTGAGGAAAAATGGGGGGGGGGGTCAGTGCTAGTGATCCTGGGCACAGAGAATCACTGAACAACATTTTCAAACCCAAGTCATTTTCATCAACTTACTCAGCAGGAGACAAGGATGGTTGTTGTTGTATCTTTGACATAAGACAAGTAATTGCGCTGAGAGGAAATAATATAGGCTTCTCTCTACAAGTTTCAATGGCATAATTATCCTCAGTGGTATTATCAATCACAAGTGGTTCCTTACAAATGCCAGCTTGAAGGATATCATTCCCTATCAACAAGTCCACTGACCTGATAGGAAATGCACCACTGGAAATACCTACTGAAATATAACCAGTATAATAGCTTGTTTCAATGTACACTTTGTGAAGAGGAACTTTTATAACAGCACCTCCATAGGCTTCTAACAATACATCTATCTTGGTATAAGTATCATTAGTTAAAGGCAGTACATCTTCTCTTAACAAAGTAAGATAACTACAGTGGAACCCCGGTTAACGAAAAAAATTCATTGCAGAAGCCTGCTCAAGTGCCATTACCGAACGAATTTACTTCCATAAGAAAAAATGTCATTTAGGTTAGTCTATTTCAGACCCCCAAAAATACACTTCCACAAGCACTTAAAATATTATACTTACATAATTGCACGATTTCCGGAGTTTTCGTTAACCGGGGTTCCACTGTACTGGTGTCTCGGAAGTAATTATAATAATAATAATATAATAATAATAATATTTTTATTTCATTGCAAGTTACAAGTATACATAGTTATTGGTAGTTACAATTATAAAACTGTAATGCAAGGAGAGCCACTGGCATGCATTGGCATTAGGGGCAGCTTATTCTAAAGACTTATTCACTATGATACATAATACTAGAGAAATTGATTGAGTTTATTCTAGTTATATATTATTTCAAATTACAATATGATTATGCTATACTATTAAAAAGACAATACTAGAGAAATTGGTTGAGTTTATTCTAGTTGTATATTTTATTTCAAGTTACAATACAGTGGACCTCGGTTAACGAATACCCGGAAATCGTGCAATTATGTAAGTATAATTTTGTAAGTTCTTGTGGAAGTGTAGTTTTGGGGGTCTGAAATAGACTAACCTACATGACATTATTTCTTAAGGACGTAAATTCGTTCGGTAATGGCACTTGAGCAGGCTTCTGCAATGAATTTTTCGTTAACCGAGGGTCCACTGTATGTTGATGCTATAATAGTAAAATAACAATACTAGAGAAATTTATTGAGTTTCTTCTAGTTATATATTTTATTTCTAATTAACAAAATGATGATACTATTCTATAAAAATGACAATATGATTATATGAAATTGCAACAAGTGTTAAGGAGGATGACAATATAAAACTTGAGATTATCTTTAGTAAAATAACATTGGGTTTGAAAGTTTGTTACAGTATGAGTATTTAGTATAGGGTGAGTAGGTGATTTTTAAGAAGAGTCTTGAATTGATTTTCCGACAAGGTTAACTTAATATTTATTGGTAATGAATTCCAGATTCTGGGGCCCTTTATGTGCATAGAATTTTTACATTGGTTGGTATGGACTCGGGGTATGTCAAATAGTGATCTGTGTCTTGTGTCGTGGTCGTGGGACCTATTAAAGTTGTTGAGGAGAATTTTGAGCGGAGGGTTGATATTAGCATGTAGAGTTTTATGTATGTAGTAGGCACATGAATAGGTATGAATGTTTTTTATGGTGAGTAGTTGTAAAGTTTTGAATATAGGTGGAGTATGCTGTCTAGAGTGGGAATTTGTTATCATCCTGACTGCAGCCTTTTGCTGGGTTATGAGTGGTCTAAGGTGATTTAATGTTGTTGAGCCCCATGCACAGATTCTATAGGTGAGATTAGGGTAGATAAGTGAATGATATAGTGCAGTGAGAGCTGGTTGCAGCACATAATAGCGTATCTTTGATAATATACCTACTGTCTTTGAGATTTTCTTGGAAATTTGTTGTATGTGTGTTTGGAATTTAAGACTACTGTCAAGGTGGATTCCTAGGAATTTTCCCTCTGTGAGTCTTGTGATGGGTGAACCATTGAGCGTTATGTTAAGTGGAACATTTGTGGCTTTGTTTCCAAACTGAATGAAGTAGGTCTTGTCAGTATTGAGAGTAAGCTTATTTGTCTTCATCCATGTTGATATTTTCTGTAATTTGGCATTAACAGTTTATTTTTTTAAATGCTTTTATAAGTGTAGTTTTGGGGGTCTAAAAGGACTAGTCTACTTTACATTATTTCTTAAGGGAATAAATTCGGTTGGTAATGGCACTTGAACAGTATTCTCTTACGAAAAATGGACGAACACCGGGGGTCCACTGTACTGGCTTCTGTTGCTAAGGTACAACTTTAGGTAGTTGAGTGGGTGCCCTCTAATACCATAGTGCGCTAATTTTGTAAGCAATAAATCATGGTCGACTGTATCAAATGCTTTGCGTAGGTCTAGGAAGATTCCCAGCGGGACTTCTTTCTTCTCAAGTGCGGTGTATATTAACTCTAACATGTGTGTTATAGCATCGTTTGTGCTCTTGTTAGTCCTGAATCCAAATTGACAGGGGTTGAGTACATTGTGTGAGACGAGGTAGGAATAGATCTGTCTATGAATTAATTTTTCGAAGATTTTAGAAAGCAGTGGTAAATTTGAGATTGGTCTATAATTATTCAAGTCAGTTTGGTCACCTCCTTTGTGGATCGGGGTGACCCTAGCTATTTTGAGAATTGATGGGAAGGTAGAAGATTCAATGGATTTATTGAATAATGCTGCTATAATTGGTGACAGTACCTGTGAAGCTTTTTTGTACATAAAGGGTGGTAAGCTGTTTATGTCTCCTGCTTTGTTTTTAAGGGTGTTGATTATGAGCGAGACTTCAATTGAGTTGGTAGGAGTTAGGAATAGTGTATCTGAGTAGGTGTTGGTGAGGTAGTCTGTTGGACGAGTGTTCGATCTTGGGATTTTACTCGCTAGATTCTTTCCTACGGTGGAGAAGAAAACATTAAGTCTGTTTGCTGTCTCAGTTGGTGAGAGTAGGGGTTCGTCTGTTTTTGATAATTTGATGGTATTGTTCGTGGATATCTTTTTATTTCCTAGAATTGCAGATAGGGTTTTCCAGGTCTTTTTCATATCACCTTTTACAGTCTGGAGTCTGTTCTCATAATACAATTTTTTGGACCTTCCTATCAGGCTAGTAAGGATTGATGAGTAGTGTTTGGATTGTTCTCTGGTTATTAGACCCCTTCTGTATTGTTCTTCTCAGTTAGCTGGGATTCGTCAAGTCCTACTTTGCCTCTCGACAAGTAAGGACTCATTGCTGAACGAATCTTCTCATCATATACTCGGTCTGATGCTAGTCATCTCTTCTGAGGAACATTCTCGAAAACAGGGGGATCAGAAGTGTTACTAGGATGGTGCCCTTGTTGCACCAAAGATGATACGACATGTGGGAGCGCCAGCCCAACGATCTTGTTTTATATCTCTTTCTCTTTCCAACTTAAAGCAATACTCTCTAGTATGACATTTCCTAAGACAGTAGGTACATTTGACATTCTTCTTCTCAGTATTAGACTTCTGTCTAGCTACAGAGACAGATTCAGGAATGTCAGTTTTCCTAGTGAAGATACGAGAAGATACAGTAGCAGGAGTGTTAGGCCGGCACTGATCAGCTGATGTGGTTTGCCAACTCCTAGGATACTTTTTAGTTATCTTGTTTCTCTCAGTTTTAGTACGTACAATTTTTTGAGAAATTTCATAATTGTCAGCTAATGCTGCAGTCTCTAGAATATCTGTGGCAGTGTGGTCAATCAGATATTCCTGTACATCAGCAGACATACAGTTGTTGAATTCTTCATGCAGCAGCAGCTGTATGAGACTGTCATAAGTCTTGCACTGCGAGGCTCTACACCACCTCTCAAAAGCAATCGTTTTCTCACTGGCAAACTCTACACAAGTTTGACCTTGTCGTCGTTGTAATGTACGAAATGCACGTTGGTAACTTACAGGTAACAAATTATATGTCTCGAGAATGGTTTCCTTGACTGTGTCATAGTCAATGTATTTGGCAAATGGTAGAGCAGCAGTACATGTTTGAGCTCTGCCAGTCAAAGCTGTGTGCAACAATGTAGCCCAATGTTTACGTGGCCAATTCATAGCACGTGCTTGATTCTCGAACACATCAAAATACGTGTCCAGGTCTGTCTCAAGAAATTTAGGGACCATTGAGGCAGCTTTCTGCACGTTAAATGTATCCTCCGTTGAACTACTAGGTTGATCAGATCTAATAATCTGTTTCTCGAAACGAACAGTGTCTGTATGGAACTCTTCCTCATTCAGTTTCCTCTGTGCCTCAATTTGTGCAGTCTGCAACAATATTAGGCATTCCATCCTCTCAAATTGATCCTGAGAGATAGGATCAATGGACAATGGAAAAGTAGGGAAATGAACAGGTTTATCTGGATGGACCTTAGGTCGAGCACCTAGTCCAGCCATGCCAATAGAGTCTAGATCTGGTCTAGTATAAGTAGACACAGGTGTAGCATAAACAGTATGAGGCTGCGTCATACTTCCTGCTACACTCTGTACTAAAGAGTTAGTCAGGCAGGAGGGTGTAAGAACAAACTGAGTAGTAACACTAGGCTCAGAAACTTCTGCCTGAGTTGCTCTCACTTCTACGTCATCAATTAGCGACATATTTCCTAATTGTGACTCAATGCTCTCTGTATCTGACTCTGAATCAGAACTCTCTGCATGAGCAGGTATTACGATTCAGGCCTGTTGATTGCTTTGATTTTAGTGCTTCTCATAATAATCAGAAATGGATATAATGCACACAATACTTTACCAGGATTTTATTTGGCAAATACTAAGTGTAACAGTACTTAGTAAATAAAATTGATTTTAAATAACACCTTCCACTTAGTTTGACTAATTTGATATATCAGTTACACCTTAAATTCGTTCTTAACATAGAGATAAATAACACTGTCTTCAATAAATTAGTATAAACAGCCTCGTTCTGGGGGGAGCTAGAGACAAATAGCAGTGTCTCTAATGCCATAACCCATGTAGAATTGCTCAGGGTGGAGCTAGAGACAAATATCAGCATATCTAATGTCGTAGCACATGTAGACTTGCTCAGGGTGGAGCTAGAGACAAATATCAGCGTCTCTAATGTCGTAGCACACGTAGACTTGCTCAGGGTGGAGCTAGAGACAAATATCAGCGTCTCTAATGTCGTAGCACATGTAGACTTGCTCAGGATGGAGCTAGAGACAAATATCAGCATCTCTAATGTCGTAGCACATGTAGACTTGCTCAGGGTGGAGCTAGAGACAAATATCACTGTTTCTTTCATGTTGGGCCAGGAGAAATGTCTCACTATATTTCCCAATGTCTTTTTAATTCCTAAGTGACCTCCCATAGGACTATTGTGAGCAAAATTAAACGTTTACTCATGGAAGGAGACGGGCAAGACTACTAGATACTTCATGGTGTTGGAAGTGGTACCTGGTGACAAAGGACAAGTTCTTTTCTCCATTAGAATGCCATTACTATAGTAACAGCAATCTTTAAGGTTCTTTGCTTCCTTTTCAGTGATCGCTATTTCTTTTAGTTTGTCCAAAGAGTCGTCGGCGAATTGATCTTTGATCAAGTCGTCTGGTGTTAACATCTTAATATCGACCGAGGCCTGACTCTGATCCACCGTAGATTGTTTGGTGGTCAGAGTTCCTGGGTGACATGAGTCACTGAACAATATGTCCAGTCCTAAATCCTTCGTGTGTTCTAACTCCTCATCTAACGAAGATCTTTGCTGAAGCTTAGCCATGGCTCTCGTTATCACAGCAAGGGGATATAACGATTGTTCTCCCCTACAAGCTTCTACTGCATAATTTTCGTTAGTTTCATTTTCCATCACAAGCGGTTCTATACTGATCCCAACATTCGTTAGGTCATTCCCAATTAACAAGTCAACTGATCGGATGGGAAAAACTCCACTGGATATACCCACAGAAGCATATCCTCTGTAATTACTCAGCTCCAGATATACTCTGTGGAGGGGTACTTTGGAGACAGCTCCACCATAGGCCTCCAACAGTACGTCCATCTTAGTGTAAGTTTTATCACTCAGCAGAAGCACACCTTCCCTCAACAATGTTAAGTAACTTCCTGTATCTCGAAATGTATTGATTTCCTTCAATTGAGAATTGTTATGCCCTATCTTACCTCTGGAAAAATACGGACTCATGGCAGCATGAATTTTCTTTTTGGATATGTTTGCCGATCTTGGTCATCTAGAGAAAGAATTTTTTCGTGACTCTGGTACTAGATTTATTTTTGAATCTCTATATTCTTGTGACTTTGAAGACACTATCTGCGTGGGGAGGCCAACCGCACTTTTTTTGTTCATGTCACTTTCTAGTCTATAACAGTACTTTCTTAAATGTCCTTCTTTCCGGCAATAAGTGCAGAAGGATTTCTTCTTTCCTTTTTCTGATTTCCGATGTATCAGAGAGACAGAGTTGTGAACATTACCTATTCTGGGAAACGAACGAGAAACCAGCATAGGCGTGTCTGCACGATATCCTCCCTTCGCCCCAGGTTGGCGGTCTTTATTAAAGGGTTTCACTACCCTTTCCTTTACAGTTTTATTAAGAACAAGTTGATTAGAAATTTCGTAGTGATCTACCAGGGCGGCTGTTTCCAGAACATCAGATGTCTGATGGTCTATTAAGTATTTTTGCAGATCTACTGACATTGCAGCAAAAAAGTCTTCATGTAATATCAGTTGAGTTAAACTACTTACTGTGTCACAATTTGAAGATCTTCGCCATCTTTCGAAAGCAATTTTCTTTTGGCGAGCAAAGTCTACACATGTCTGCCCAGGCTGTCTTTGTAACATGCGAAAAGCACGTTGATAACTTTTGGGGAGCATGTTGTAAGATTCTAAAATAACCTTCTTAATGGCATCATAATCAATATATTTCTCATAAGGGAGGGAAGCAACACAATTCTGAGCTTTACCTGATAGAACAGTGTGTAGTAGCGCGGCCCAGTTTTCTCGAGGCCAATGCATGGCTCGAGCCTGATTCTCGAAAACTTCAAAGTATGTTTCTAAATCAATATCGAAAAACTTAGAGACCAAAGAGACAGCCCTATGTATGTCAAAGGTATTTTCTGTTGGAACATTGGGCTTTGGATCCTCTTTCATCTTTCGACGTTCAAAAAGAATAGTTTCTCTTTGAAACTCCTCATTATTTAACTTTCGCTGTGCCTTTATCTGAGCAGTTTGCAGCAGAATGAGGCGTTCCATTCTCTCAAATTGCACTTGAGATATTGGTGCTGAAGGCACAGGCGGAGTTGGAACTCTAAATCCTTTATCAGTGCGTTCTTTAGGGCAAGCGTCCTGAGTAGCCGTTTCTAAGGACTCTAAATCCGGGAGAGGAGCACTAGTTTCCGACATCCCAAGCGCAGTGCTGTACACCGGGAGGGCCACAGCTCCAAGTACAGTGGTACCCCGACTTACGATGGTCCCCAAACACACCCTTTTATGTAAGTTGATTTTTTTAAATGCTTTTGAAAGTGTAATTTTGGGGTTCTAAAAGGACTAGTCTATTTTACATCATTTCTTATGGAGATAAATTCGTTTGGTAATGGCACTTGAACAGCATTCTGGAATGAAAAAATATCGTAAGTCGGGGTACCACTGTATATCCTGTGACATTTGCCCTGCCTGACTAGAAGGCAATGATAATCTGCCCTTCTCAGGCTCCTGACTTCCTGCTTCGATCGAGTTTTCCAAATCATATATTAAAGACCTATTGTCCAATTGTGAAATTAGACTTTCTGAGTCTGAAACATCCAGGGACTCTACTTGCACCGGAAACTGAATGTTTCTTATTATAGACCGGACAGTCTCAGCTGTGTATCAATTATTGTAGGGTACTCCTATGTGCCTTGCTCTTCGCCAGCAAGTTTGTAACCTTAATGTTTCTAACTTGGGCAAAGTTAGAGTCTCTATTAACTGCTCTAACTGTACGTCCATATTGATCGCTCTCAGGTGATGGGATAGAAACTACCTCCACCTCCTTGGATCAAGAGCCTCCCAGACAGGCCCCCATTTATTACAATTCAGGCCTGTTGATTGCTTTGATTTTAGTGCTTCTCGTAATAATCAGAAATGGATATAATGCACACAATACTTTACCAGGATTTTATTTGGCAAATACTAAGTGTACACAGTACTTAGTAAAATAAATCGATTTTAAACAACACCTTCCACCTAGTTTGACTAATATGATATATCAGTTACACCTTAAATTCGTTCTTAACATAGAGATAAATAACACTGTCTTCAATAAATTAGTATACACAGCCTCGTTCCGGGTGGAGCTAGAGACAAATAGCAGTGTCTCTAATGCCGTATCCCACGTAGACTTGCTCGCTGTTAATCACTTATAATGAGGTGTCAAAAGGTTAAAATCTATCGGCTTTACGAGAACAGATTAAGGAGGCTTATATACACAAGGACCTCCAAGATGATCACCCAAGAGGAAAGGTGAACCAGAGAGAGAGAGAGAGACAAATATCAGCGTCTCTAATGTCGTAGCACACGTAGACTTGCTCAGGGTGGAGCTAGAGACAAATATCATCGTCTCTAATGTCGTAGCACATGTAGACTTGCTCAGGGTGGAGCTAGAGACAAATATCAGCATCTCTAATGTCGTAGCACACATAGACTTGCTCAGGGTGGAGCTAGAGACAAATATTCTCGGGAAAGGCAAGAAGAGTTAATCCAGGAAACGAGGTAGTGTACTTCCACAAGGTAAGGGAAGTCTGTTCTCCATCAGAGAGCAAGCGAAGACTGCTTTGGGTCAGGCCGGTGGCCACAACCTTAGGTGTGCTGACGTGGCTTCAAGGCGGGAATACCTGACGTTTCATAATGACCCGATAGCTAGTTAGCTACCATCATATGTCATCCTACCTATTTACACAACTAAGTATACAAGGTTATAAAGTAAGATATTTTTAGTTTAGCTATTACTGAAAATATCTCCAGTATAAACTTATATGTAAGTAAAGTAAGTAAGTAAAGTAAAGTAAATATTATTTCATTGCAGATTACATAGGTATTGGTAGTTACAATGTAAACTGAGTGCAAGGAGAGCCACTGACATGCCATGGCATTAGGGGCAGCTTAATCTAGTAACTTCAAGACTATGTACTTAATATTAGAGAAATTTATTGAGTTTATTCTAGTTAAAAATTGTTTTCAAATTACAATATGATGATATTATACTGTTAAAATTATTATATGATGATATTAGATTGTAACAGGTGTTTAGATTCTCGAATGGTAATATGAAATTGAGATTATCTTAAGGAAAATAACATTGAGCATTTTTGACATTAACTTATAATATCAGTATTTAGTTTTGGGTGAGTAGGGGGTAACATAATAGTAACATATTATTAAAAATTGAAATTATCTTATAGGAAAGTAATAATGAGCATTTTTAAAAGTAGTTTATAGTAAGATTATTTAGTTTTGGGTGAGTAGGTGGTTTTTGAGTTGTCTTAAATTGATTTTCAGACAAGGTTATCTTAATATTTACTGGTAATGAATTCCAGATTCTGGGGTCCTTTATGTGCTTGGATTTTTTCATAGGTTGATATGAACTCGGAGTATATCAAAAAGTGATCTGTGTCTTATGTTGTGGTCATGGGTCCTATTAAAGTTGGTGAGGAGAATTTTGAGCATAGGGTTGTTTATATTAGAGTGTAAAGTTTTATATATGTAGTAGGCACAAGAATAAGTATGAATGTTCTTTACGGTGAGTAGTTTTAGACTTTTGAATATTGGTGGAGTATGCTGTCTAGAGTGGGAATTTGTTATCATTCTGACTGCAGCCTTTTGTTGTGTTATGAGTGGTCTAAGGTGATTTAATGTTGTTGATCCCCATGCACAGATTCCATAGGTGAGATAAGGGGATAAGGAGATAAGGAGAGCTGATTGTGGCACATAATAGCGTATCTTTGATAATGTGCCTACTGTCTTTGAGATTTTCTTGGAAATTTGTTGTATGTGTGTTTGGAATTTAAGGCTACTGTCAAGGTGGATTCCTAGGAATTTTCCCTCTGTGAGTCTTGTGATGGGTGAACAGATATACAGATAATAGATATACATGAAATATAAAATTCTCATTGCGTACACTTCAAGATACGCAACAGCAGGAAACAATATATCTAATTAATGCTCTGACAGTTTCTGCGGTGTAATTCCAGTTATACGTCACACCCAGATACTTGGCTACCTGCCAACAAGTCTGAAGCTTTAAAGTACGTAACTTTGACAAAGTCAGAGTATCAATTAACTTTTTCACCTTCACATACATCACGGAAATAAGTACACTATGAGAGAGTGATTATGGGAAGCTAGAATCCTAATGTAGGAATTTACTTTACAAGTTATACCAGTGTTGGTTGTCTTAGAGCCAGAGCTCATTAACAGTATTTCCATCTCCTTGGATCGAGAGATTCGAGCAGGTACATACATCCACCTATGATGTACAAGACCAAACTCCTAGTCTTCAGATTAAGAAATTACTCAAAGTGTTTGACCATAGAGTTACTAATATGGCAAACTAGACAATTTCTCCAACACCTATGGATCAAGGCACTCCCGGACAGGCCCCCATTTGTTACAAAATGACATGATATCTATTAGAGATAGACATCTCCAGAGAACACTAGAAAGGAATGCTCTTCTAGCATCCAGCCTGTTACTGGGCTTTTGCAACAAAGTCAGTATCCTGGTCCACTTATCCAGAATACTGGCACCATCAAGTGTCTGCAGACACAAGTACCATCAAGTGTGTTACCTAGAGTTTACCTGGAGAGAGTTCCGGGGGTCAACGCCTCCACGGTCCGGTCTGTGACCAGGCCTCATGGTGGATCAGGGCCTGATCAACCAGGCTGTTACTGCTGGCCGCACGAACCACAGCCTGGCTGGTCAGGTACCGACTTTAGGTGCCTGTCCAGTGGCTGCTTGAAGACAGCCAAGGGTCTATTGGTAATCCCGCTTATGTATGCTGGGAGGCAGTTGAACAGTCTTGGGCCCCTGATACTTATTGTGTGCACACACAACCACCAATAAGTGTGTGCACACAATTGCAATCAAGTGTGTGCACACAAGCATCAAGTGTGTGCACACAAAAACATCAAGTGTGTGCGCACACAGGCACCATCAAGTGTACGCACATACAAATACCATAAAGTGTGCACATACACAAGTACCATCAAGTGTGTGCACACACACAAGTACCATCAAGTGTGTGCACACACAAGTACCGTCAAGTGTGTGCACACAGCTACCTTCAAGTGTGTACACACACAGGCACCAAGTGTGTGCACACAAGTTCCATCAAGTGTGTGCACACACAAGTTTCATCAAGTGTGTGCACACACAAGCACCATCAAGTGTGTGCACACACAAGCACCATCAAGTGTGTGCACACACAAGCACCATCAAGTGTGTGCACACACAAGCACCATCAAGTGTGTATACCTGGAGAGAGTTCCAGGGGTCAACGCCCCTGCGGCCCGGTCTGTGACCAGGCCTCATGTTGGATCAGAGCCTGATCAACCAGGCTGTTACTGCTGGCCACATGCAGTCCAACGTACGAACCACAGCCTGGCTGGTCAGGTACCGACTTTAGGTGCTTGTCCATTGTCAGCTTGAAGACAGCCAGGGGTTTGTTGGTAATCCCCCTGATGTATGCTGGGAGTCAGTTGAACAGTCTTGGGCCCCTTACACTTATTGTGTTGTCTCTCAACGTGCTAGTGGCACCCCTGCTTTTCATTGGGGGGATGTTACATCGCCTGCCAAGTCTTTTGCTTTCGTAGGGAGTGACTCTCGTGTGTAAGTTTGGTACTAATCCCTCGAGAATTTTCCACCTGTATATAATAATGTATCTCTCCCCCCTGCGTTCTAGGGAGTACAGGTTTAGGAACTTCAAGCGTTCCCAGTAATTGAGGTGGTTTATCACAGTTATGCGTGCCGTGAAGGTTCTCTGCACATTTTCTAGGTCAGCAATTTCACCTGCCTTGAAAGGTACAGTTATTGTGCAGCAATATTCCAGCCTAGATAGAACAAGTGACCTGAAAAGTGTCAACATGCGCTTGGATTTGAAGGTTCTCATTATCCATCCTGTCATTTTCTAACAGATGCGATTGCTATGATGTTATGGTCCCTGAAGGTGAGATCCTCTGACATGATCACTCCCTGGTCTTTGACATTAGTTTTTCGCTCTATCGTGTGGTTCGAATTTGTTTTGTACTCCGATGAGATTTTAATTTCCTTGCGTTTTCCATATCTGAGTAATTGAAATTTCTCATCATTGAACTTCATATTGTTTTCTGAAGTCCATTTAAAGATTTGATTGATGTCTGCTTGGAGTCTTGGAGTCTTCAACGGTGGACACTGTCATTCAGATTCGGGTGTCATCTGCAAAGGAAGACACGGCACTGTGGCTTATATCCTGTCTATTAGCAATAAAGATCGAGAATCAAAACCTGGTCATCATAGCTGTATACAAGCCTCCGGATGCAACGTCCCAACAATTCCAGGAACAGCTTCTGATAATTGACCACTGTCTGGAAAATCTTCCAGCTCCTGCTCCCAACATCTTCCTCCTGGGGGATTTCAACCTAAGGCACCTAAAATTTAGGAATATTGCAAACAATGTGGTAGTAGAGATAACACCAGGAGGCAGCTCAGATGAAAACTCGCACACACATGAACTTTTAAATCTCTGCACCAAATTCACCTTAAACCAACAAATAGTAGAGCCTACAAGAGTAGAGAATATGCTGGACCTCATCTTCACCAACAAAGATGATCTGATACGAAATATCTTCATATCAAAAACAATATACTCAGATCACAACATAATAGAGGTCCAAACATGTATGCGGTGAGGCCCAGATCGACAAAATATGATCAGCCGTGAGGGAGCCTTCTCTAGATTCAACTTCAATAACAAAAACATAAGGTGGGACCAAGTAAACCAAGTCGTAAATTATATAAACTGGGAGAAAGCCTAAGCATCACGGATCCTAACCTATTTCTAGAACAAATTAACTCTGTGGCACTTGAGGTTTGCTCAAGGCAAATTCCCTTTAGGAAAAGGAGATGTCAACTAAAAAGAGAGAGGCGCTCCCTATACAGGCGAAGGCAGAGAATAATGGAGCGACTACAAGAGGCCAATATATCTGAAATACGTAGGGAGACACTGGTCAGAGAAATAGCAAACATTGAATTAAAACTAAAGGAATCGTACAGGAATCAAGAAACACGGGAAGAACTAAAAGCCATAAATGAAATTGAAAGAAACCAAAGTACAGTGGACCCTCTGCTAACGATCTTAATCTGTTCCAGGAGCTTGACCTTTACCTGAAAAAATCGTTATTTGAAACCTTATTTCCCATAAGAAATAATGTAAATACAATTAATCCGTTCCAGACATCCAAAAATATTCCCAAAAAATATATTTTTTAAAGAATAACTATAGTTTTACATACAGAAAACACACAAAAATACTACATACAATATTAAATTTATAAATAAATATTGAAATAAACATTTAAAATAACATTTACTTACCTTTATTGAAGAGACTTGCTGGCATCTAGAAGATAGGGAGGAGGAGTGAGTGAGTGCTTAGTGTTTGGAAGGGGAATCCCCCTCCATAAATACTTCAGGTAACAAGTCCTTATCTGGGGTTACTTCCCTTCTTGGTTTTTTAATGCCACTAGGACCAGCTTGAGAGTCGCTAGAAGCCTGTCGCACAAAATAACTGTCCAGAGTCCTCTGTTTCTTGCGCCTGTTTAACATTTTCCTGAAGTTCAGTGAGGTTATTACTTCACAGGAAGAGGGAGTGAAGGAGGTGCCTTCTTCAGTTCTTAGGGACATGTGTTCAAAGTGGATTGAGTTGCAGACATTTGTTGAACAAAACCACCATGAGCAAGCTGTGCAACCAGATGGCTCATTTCAGCTTGCTCATGGTGGTTTTGTTCAACAAATATCTGCAACTCAATCCACTTTGAACACATGTCCCTAAGCACTGAAGAAGGCACCTCCTTCACTCCCTCTTCCTGTGAAGTAATAACCTCAGCTCTGGTCTGATGCTGTTCCACTTCCAGCTCTTGCAGCTCTTCAGTTGTTAGATCTACCCTGTGGTCCTCCACTAACTCTTCCACATCCTCACCACTCACCTCCAACCCCAGGCTGTTCCAAAATGCCACAATATCTTTCACAATATCTTGCCACTAGGAAGCTTCTTTGGACCCATGGTGACTTATTTCACAGTGACAATCACTAAACCACCAAAAAATACAACAAAAGTATTGTGAATGTTTGAAAGAGCACGCTGGGTATTGTTCACTACAGTGTAAACAACGTTGGACTGGCATCCTGGGAGGAGGCGCGCAAGCGCAGAGCGGGCAGACAGGTCTTGTACGTACCGCTAACTGAGTAAATATCGCTACCTGAGAAAAATATTGACTGTAAAAAGAAACCGTTAACCGAATAAATCGTTATCTGGAATGATCGTTAGCCGAGGGTCCACTGTATTTCTTTTCTTATGCCAAATCAAAGTCGAGAACAACATCCAGGATTGGGCCACTACTTAAACAGGATGGGTCCTACACAGATGACAGCAAGAAAATGAGTGAGTTACTAAAGTCTTAGTATGACTCAGTTTTTAGCGAGCCACTAACCAGATTGAAAGTCGAAGACCTAAATGAATTTTTTATGAGAGTGCCACAGAACTTGGCAGACGCATGCCTATCTGACATTACCCTGATGGCAAATGACTTCGAAAAGGAAATAAATGACATGCCCATGCACTCTGCTCCAGTCCCTATCACGTGCTTTAAACATCCTATGGAGAGTGAGCATGGACACTGGGGTCGTCCCGCAGTTACTAAAAACAACAGACATAGCCCCACTCCACAAAAGGGGCAGTAAAGCAATACCAAAGAGCTACAGACCAATAGCGCTAACGTCCCATATCATAAAAATCATTGAAAGGGTTCTATGAAGCAAGATCGCCACTCATCTAGATACCCAGCAATTACACAACCCAGGGCAGGATGGGTTTAGAGCAGGTCGCTCCTGTCTGTCTCAACTACTGGACCACTACGACAAGGTTCTGGAAGCGCTAGAAGACAAACAGAATGCAGATGTTATATACACAGATTTTGCAAAAGCCTTTGACAAGTGCGACCATGGTGTAATAGCACACATAAAACTAATGTCAAAGACCTGCGAGTGATCATGTCAGAGGATCTCACCTTCAAGGATCATAACACCGTAGCAATAGCATCTGCTAAAAAATGACAGGAGGGATAATGAGAACCTTCAAAACCAGGGATGCCAAGCCCTTGTTGACACTTTTCAGGTCACTTGTTCTATCTAGGCTGGAATATTGCTACACACTAACTGCACCTTTGAAGGCAGGTGAAATTGCTGACCTAGAAAATGTGCAGAGAACCTTCACGGCACACATAACTGCGATAAGCCACCTCAATTACTGGGAACGCTTGAAGTTCCTAAACCTGTACTCCCTAGAACGCAGGCAGGAGAGATACATTATTATATACAGGTGGAAAATTCTCAAGGGATTAGTACCAAACTTGCACACGATGGTCACTCCCTACGAAAGCAAAAGACTCAGCAAACGATGTAACATCCCCCCAATGAAAAGCAGGGGTGCCACTAGCACGTTGAGAGACAACACAATAAGTGTCAGGGGCCCAAGACTGTACAACTGCCTCTCAGCATACATCAGGGGTATTACCAACAAACCCCTGGCTGTCTTCAAGCAGGCACTGGACAGGCACCTAAAGTCGGTACCTGACCAGTCGGGCTGTGGTTCGTACGTTGGACTTGTGCGGCCAGCAGTAACAGCCTGGTTGATCAGGCTTTGATCCAACATGAGGCCTTGTCACAGACCGGGCCGCAGGGGCGTTGACCCCTGGAACTCTCTCCAGATATACTCCAGGTATGAGGATGAGGAACAGGATGGGAGCGAGTACTGTGCCTTGTGGAACAGAGCTTTTCACTGTAGCCCCCTCAGACTTTACTCTGTTGACTACTACTCTTTGTGTTCTACTTGTTAGGAAATTATAGATCCATCTACCAACTTTTCCTGTTATTCCTTTTTCACGCATTTTGTGTGCTATTACACCATGGTCACACTTGTCAAAGGTTTTTGCAAAGTCTGTGTATATAACATCTGCATTCTGTTTGTCTTCTAGAGCATCCAGGACATTGTCGTTGTGGTGCAGTAGTTGGGACAGACAGGAGCGACCTACTCTAAACCCAAGTTGCCCTGGGTTGTGTAATTGATGGGTATCTAGATGAGTGGCGCTCTTGCTTCTTAGAACCCTTTCAATGATTTTTATGATATGGGATGTTAGCGCTATTGGTCTGTAGTTCTTTGCTATTGCTTTACTGCCCCCTTTATGGAGTGGGGCTATGTCTTTTGTTTTTAGGAACTGCTGGACGACCCCAGTGTCCATGCTCCCTCTCCATAGGATGTTAAAAGCATGTGATAGGGGCTTCTTGCAGTTCTTGATGAACACGGAGTTCCATGAGTCTGGGCCTGGAACGGAGTGCATGGGCATGTCATTTATTGCCTTTTCAAAGTCATTTGGCGTCAGAGTAATGTCAGATAGGCTTGCGTCTGCCAAGTTCAGTGGCACTCTCATAAAAAATTCATTTAGGTCTTCGACTTTCAGTCTGGTTACCGGCTCGCTAAAAACTGAGTCATACTGGGACTTTAGTAACTCACTCATTTCCTTGCTGTCATCTGTGTAGGACCCATCCTGTTTAAGTAGGGGCCCAATACTGGATGTTGTTCTCAACTTTGATTTGGCATAAGAAAAGAAATACTTTGTGTTTCTTTCAATTTCATGTATGGGTTTTAGTTCTTCCCACATTTCTTGATTCCTGTAAGATTCCTTTAGTTTTAATTCGATGTTTGCTATTTCTCTGACCAGTGTCTCCCTACGTATTTCAGATATATTGGCCTCTTGTAGCCGCTAAGTTAGTCTTTGCCTTCGCCTGTATAGGAAGCGCCTCTCTCTTTCTAGTTTACATCTTCTCCTTTTCCTTAAGGGAATTTGCCTTGAGCAAACCTCAAGTGCCACAGAGTTAATTTGTTCTAGACATAGGTTAAGATCAGTGATGCTTAGGCTATCTTCCCAGTTTATATCATTTAAAACTTGGTTTACTTGGTCCCACCTTATGTTTTTGTTACTAATGTTGAATTTGGAGAAGGCTCCCTCGCGACTGATCACATTTTGTTTATCTGGTGCATCCCCGTATACATGGATGGACCTCTATTATGTTGTGATCTGAGTATATTGTTTTTGATATGATGACATTTCGTATCAGATCATCTTTGTTGGTGAAGATGAGGTCCAGCGTATTCTCTAATCTTGTAGGCTCTACTATTTGCTGGTTTAAGGTGAATTTGGTGCAGAGATTTAAAAGTTCATGTGTGTGCGAGTTTTCATCTCAGCTGCCTCCTGGTGTTATCTCTGCTACCACATTGTTTGCAATATTCCTCCATTTTAGGTGCCTTAGGTTGAAATCCCCCAGGAGGAAGATGTTGGGGGGCAGGAGCTGGAAGATTTTCCAGACAGTGGTCAATTTTCAGAAGCTATAACTGGAATTGTTGGGACGTTGCATCCGGAGGCTTGTATACAACCACGATGTCCAGGTTTTGATTCTCGATCTTTACTGCTAATACTTCAACTACATCATTTGAAGCATTTAGTAGTTCTGAACATATAAGTGACTCTGTGATATACAGGCCAACAACCCCTTTTGCCGGTTCACTCTGTCACGTCTGTATAGGTTGTAGTCTGGGATCCATATTTCATTGTCCAAGTGATCTCTTATGTGGGTCTCTGTGAAAGCCGCAAACATAGCATTTGACTCTGTAAGCAGTCCACAAATGCAAGGTATCTTTTGTTCGTTGCTGGCTTTTGACCCTGTATATTTGCAAAGATGAATGTCATTGGATTGGTGGTATGGGGTGGGTCTTTTTTTCCTGGCACTAATATCTGTTGTTCTGGAGTGGAGGCCATTGACTGTGATTCCACTCCGGAAATGATTGCAGTTGGTGTACGATTTCTGTCATTTGTGTCAAGTTCCATCAAGTGTGTGCACACACAAGCACCATCAAGTGTGTGCACACACAAGCACCATCAAGTGTGTGCACACACAAGCACCATCAAGTGTGTGCACACACAAGCACCATCAAGTGTGTGCACACACAAGCACCATCAAGTGTGTGCACACACAAGCACCATCAAGTGTTTACTGTGTCGTGTAGCTCGACTGGTGGACCCCGGCAGAACCGTACACCAACTGGTGATACCGGAGTCCCTGGTACCCGCGACTCTCAAGTTGATCCACGATGTCCCAGGCGCAGCGCACCCCGGGAAGGACCGCAGCATCAAACAGGCTAGAATGAAATATTTCTGGCCTAAGATGGCAGCGGAAATTGCCAAGTATGTACACCAGTGTTCGTTTGCTTACAACACAAGGGTACTGTCACGGGTCCCAATCCCATTCTGAAGTATCCCATTACAAAGGAGCCCTGGGAGAGAACTTCTGTCGACCTGTTGACGAATTTCTCGACCTCGGAGAAGGGTAATAAACACCTGCTTGTAATGGTAGATAACTTGACGCGGTACTGCGAGTTAGTACCCATCCCTGACAAAACGGCCGAGACAGTCGCAAATGCTTTCCGTGAGCGTATCGTTCTCCGTCATACCTGCCCACGTGTTCTCCTGTCAGACAATGGGTCGGAGTTCATAAATGCCACAATGAAGGACCTTTGTTCCAGGTTTGACATTCACCAAGCACCAGTAGCTCCACGTCACCCGGCGAGTAATGGTCTTGCTGAACGTACAAACCGCAAAGTCCTGGAGGTGCTCAGAGTAACCGTTAATCCGAGTTGTACTACATGGGATGACCTATTCCAGATGTTCAGTGTACATTGAACTCTTCCCTCAACAGCTCGATTGGCGAGACACCCCATTTTGCCTTGTACGGCTATGATAAGCGTTTACCGTACGAAATCCTGTTTGCTCCGCCTAGCCCAATCTATGACGCCGGTAACACCAGTATAGTTAAGATGCGGACCACACAGCTTGTTTTCCAGCGTACGTGAGAACCTAATAAAAGCCACAGATAGGTTCACGTCTGATCGCAACGCCCACGCTAAGGAAAGTAAGGTGGAACCAGGTTGCAAAGTTATGTTGCTCAACCCGACGCAGACCCCTGGTATGCATAAACTTGTCCCAAGTTTGTCGGACCTTACCGTGTCCTACGACAGCTCCGCGGCAATAAGTTCGAGGTGAGGGAGATAGCTACCGGAACTATCAGAGAAGCTCACTTTGACCACATGAAGTATATTGATCATGTGCAAGCTGAAGCAGAGCTGGAATCGCGGGCATTGCAAAGCCACAAGCAGACTCAAACTAGTGACAACCCGTCTAGTTCTTCACCCACTATCCCTACGACAGATGACAGTCCTGTAAGGCTCCATACTTATGGCCTGAGACCCTGGACAGCAGTACATTTCTGTGACATTGACATACCTACTGACTTGTCCGACTCCTACGCTAGCTACGCTAATTGTTTGCTTGCAGAAATGGGGATTAATGCGCACACATTGTATAGTTAGTAAATAATGGAGTCAGGGTGGACAACACCATGTAAATATGTAAAATTTATTCTTAGAGGGTACCCGTAGTATAATGAATTCCATGGAAATAATGTTATTGTGAGTATGTGCACCCAGTGTGTCTTGTAAAGCCTGTATAAAGGCAAGGGCAATATCGCCCTTTTGAGTTAAATGTCACACCTTAGGAAATGCTACTGTCAGTCATTGTTTGCAGATGTGAGGATAGTACAGCGCTCATGGATGTGCAGTCAAGTTGATGTCTGGCCCTGTGGACAACCTGTATATAGAAGACTCTAGTTCCTGTGTCAGCGTTGGCTTGTTCTGTCCTCTGTCCAGCTGTGCGGGCAGGCCGATTTTCTCTTCCCCGACTCACGTAGGGGGAGAGTTTTTTTTCGGCCTGCACCGGCAATTTCCTATTGTAAATGTCAGGTGACCGGAAGCCAGTTTCCCCTGGGTAACCTTGCTTGCTTGTTTACACCTTCGTGCCCGCCAGTATTGTCGTGTCGAGACGACACGCGGTAGGTGGCCGAGCGGATGTAAACAGCCTACCCAGAGGCTGTTTCAAACTGCGCGGCACTATGGTGCTGCCCTCTATAGGCCTATCAAGGTCGGGCTGGTCAGCTATGCTTCTCGCTCACTTAGACGGCCTACCTCTCTGAACCAGCATCTACCCTTGCTGGCTCCCGGTCCCCTCACGCTCTGTCCCCGTGTATACCTACACCTTGCCATTAATAAACTGAGTCTAGTCATCGGCCGTATCTCTGCACCTACGCTACCATTCTACTGCCCAAAGTAAGCAGCCAAGAAGATAGACTTAACAGTATTATCAAGTGTGCACATACAAGCACCATCAAGAGTGTGCACTCAAGTACCATCAAGTGTGTGCACATACAAGCACCATCAAGAGTGTGCACTCAAGTACCATCAAGTGTGTGCACACAACCAATATCAAGTGTGTGCACACACAAGTACCATCAAGTGTGTGCACACACAAACACCATCAAGTGTGTGCACACACAAGAAACATCAATTGTGTGCACACAACCACCATGAAGTGTGTGTACACACAAGCACCATCTAGTGTGTGCACAGAAGTACCATCAAGTGAGTGCACACACAAGAATCGTCAATTGTGTGCAGACACAAGCACCATTAAGTGTGTGCATACACAAGCACCATCAAGTGTGTGCATACACAAGTGCCATCAAGTGTGTGCACACAGAGGCACCATTAAGTGCATGCTCACACAGGCACTATTAAGTGCATGCTCACACAGGCACTATTAAGTGCATGCTCACACAGGCACTATTAAGTGCATGCACACACAGGCACTATTAAGTGCATGCTCACACAGGCACTATTAAGTGCATGCTCACACAAGCATATTAGTGCACTCACACAGGGCACTATCATAAGTGCATGCTCACAAGCACCATCAAGTTGTCAAGCCCAACAATAAGCACCATCAAGTGTGTGCACACAAGCACCATCAAGTGTGCACAAGCACCATCAAGTGTGCACACAAGCACCATCAAGTGTGCACACAAGCACCATCAAGTGTGCACACAAGCACCATCAAGTGTGTGCACAAGCACCATCAAGTGTGCACACAAGCACCATCAAGTGTGCACTCAAGCACCATCAAGTGTGTGCACACAAGCACCATCAAGTGTGCACACAAGCACCATCAAGTGTGCACACAAGCACCATCAAGTGTGCACACAAGCACCATCAAGTGTGCACACAAGCACCATCAAGTGTGCACACAAGCACCATCAAGTGTGCAAACACCATAAGTGCACCAAGACTCATAAGTGTGCACACAAGCACCATCAAGTGTGCACACAAGCACCATCAAGTGTGCACACAAGCACCATCAAGTGTGTGCACACAAGCACCATCAAGTGTGCACACAAGCACCATCAAGTGTGTGCACACACAAGCACCAAGTGTGCACACACGAGCCCATCAGGTGTGTGCACACACGAGCACCATCAAGTGTGCACACAAGCACCATCAAGTGTGTGCACACACAAGCACCAAGTGTGCACACACGAGCCCATCAGGTGTGTGCACACACGAGCACCATCAATTGTGTGCACACAAGCACCATCAAGTGTGCACACACGAGCACCATCAAGTGTGTGCACACACAAGCACCATCAAGTGTGCACACACGAGCACCATCAAGTGTCTGTACACACAAACACCATCAAGTGTGTGCACACACGAGCACCATCAATTATTTTGTGCACGTACAGGCACAATCAAATGTGTGCACACACTAGTTACCATTTTGTCCTAGGCATATGTCGATTAGACACTTAGGCCGGGTCACCATTTGGAGAAGACCCGGGCCGGACGTACCGGCGAACCTACAAGAAGAAGAAGATTAGACACTAGGCCTATTGTATGTGTGTGTGTAAGGAAACACTTCGTAATGTTTCCGCCCTGCCGGGAATTGAACCCGGGCCCTCCGTGTACTCGCCTATTTGTGGTTGCAGGGGTCGATTCATAGCTCCTGGCCCCGCCTCTTCACTGATTGCTACTAGGTCCTCTCTCTCCTTGCTCCATGAGCTTTATCAAACCTCGTCTTAAAACTATGTATGGTTCCTGCCTCCACTACGTCACTTTCTAGACTATTCCACTTCCTGACAACTCTATGACTGAAGAAATACTTCCTAACATCCCTTTGACTCATAGGAGTCTTCAACTTCCCTTGTTTCTGTGTCCCCTCTCTGGAACATCTTGTCTCTGTCCACCTTATCTATTCCTCGCAGTATTTTATATGTTGTTATCATGTCTCCCCTAACCCTCCTGTCCTCTAGTGTTGTCAGGCCGATTTCCCTTAACCTTTGTTCGTAGGACAATCCCCTTAGCTCTGGGACTAGTCTTGTTGCAAACCTTTGCACTTTCTCTAATTTCTTGACGTGCTTAACCAGGTGTGGGTTCCAAACTGGTGCTGCATACTCCAGTATGGGCCTGACATATATGGTGTACAGAGTCTTGAACGATTCCTTAGTGAGGTATTGGAACGCTATTCTTAGGTTTGCCAGCCGCCCGTATGCTGCACCAGTTATCTGATTGATGTGTGCCTCAGGAGATGTGCTCGGTATTATACTCACCCCAAGATCTTTTTCCTTGAGTGAGGTTTGCAGTCTTTGTCACCTAGACTATACTCTGTCTGCGGTCTTCTTTGCCCTTCCCCGATCTTCATGACTTTACATTTGGCAGGGTTAAATTCAAGGAGCCAGTTACTGGACCAGGCTTGTAGCCTGTCCAGGTCTCATTGTAGCCCTGCCTGATCCTCGACTGATTTAATTTTTCTCATTAACTTCACATCATCTGCAAACAGGGACACTTCTGAGTCTATCCCCTCCGTTATGTCATTCACATATACCAAAAACAGTACAGGTCCTAGGACTGACCCTTGTGGAACTCCACTCGTCACGGGTGCCCACTCTGACACCTCGTCATGTACCATGACTCATTGTTGCCTCCCTGTCAGATATTCTCTGATCCATTGCAGTGCCTTTCCTGTTACATGTGCTTGATCCTCTAGCTTTTGCATTAACCTCTTGTGAGGAACTGTGTCGAATGCCTTCTTGCAGTCCAAGAAAATGCAGTCTATCCACCCTGCTCTCTCGTGTCTTACTTCTGTTACCTTGTCATAAAACTCCAGTAGGTTTGTGACACAGGATTTTCCTTCCCTGAAACCATGCTGGTTGTCGTTTATAAGCTTGTGTCTTTCTAGGTGCTCCACCACTCTCCTCCTGATGATCTTCTCCATGACTTTGCATACTATACACATCAGTGACACAGGTCTGTAGTTTAATGCCTCGTGTCTGTCTCCTTTCTTAAAAATTGGGACTACATTTCCCATCTTCCACGCCTCAGGTAGTTGCCCAATTTCAATGGATGTGTTGAAGATTTTTGTTAGTGGCACACTCAACATCTCTGCTCCCTCTCTACGGACCCACGGAGAAATGTTGTCAGGTCCCACCGCTTTTGAGGTATCGAGTTCACATAACAGCTTCTTCACCTCCTCCTCGGTTGTGTGTATTTCATCCAGCACTTGTTGGTATACCTCCCTATTCTGAATTCTTGGAGTCCTTCCTGTCTCCTCTGTAAATACTTCTTTAAATCTCATGTTGAGCTCCTCACATACCACTTGGTCGTTTCTTGTGAACTCCCCACCTTCCTTCCTCAGCCTGATTACCTGGTCCTTGACTGTTGTTTTCCTCCTGATGTGGCTATACAACAGCTTCGGGTCAGACTTGACTTTTGATGCTATATCATTTTCATATTGTCGCTGAGCCTCCCTTCTTACCTGTGCATATCAGTTTCTGGCTCTTCGGCTTATCTCTTTATTTTCCTGGGTCCTTTGTCTTCTGTACTTTTTCCATTCTCTATTAAACATAGTTTTTGCCTCCCTACACCTCTGGGTGAACCAAGGACTCGTTCTGGTCTTCCCATTACTTCTGTTTCCCTTGGGGACAAACCTCTCCTCTGCCTCTTTGCATTTGGTTGTTACATATTCCATCATTTCTTTTACTGGTTTTCCTGCCAATTCTCTCTCCCACTGAACGTCTTGTAGGAAGTTCCTCATGCCTGGGTATCAGTATCAAGTGTGTGCACTCACAAGTACCATCAAGTGTGTGCACACACAAGTACCATCAAGTGTGTGCACTCACAAGTACCATCAAGTGTGTGCACTCACAAGTACCATCAAGTGTGTGCACTCACAAGTACCATCAAGTGTGTGCACTCACAAGTACCATCAAGTGTGTGCACTCACAAGCACCATCAAGTGTGTGCACTCACAAGTACCATCAAGTGTGTGCACTCACAAGTACCATCAAGTGTGCACACATAAGCATCAAGTGTGCACACACAAGCACCATCAAGTGTGTGCACACACAAGCACCATCAAGTGTGTGCACACACAAGCACCAAGTGTGCACACAAGCACCAAGTGTGCACACAAGCACCAAGTGTGCACACACAAGCACCATCAAGTGTGTGCACACACAAGCACCATCAATGTGTGCACAACACAAGTGTGCACACATCACAAGGTGTGCACACAAGACAAGTGTGCACCATCAGTGTACACAAGCACCATCAAGTGTGCACATAGCATCAAGTGTGCACACAAGCATCAAGTGTGTGCACACAAGCACCAAGTGTGCACACACAAGCACAAGGCCACCAAATGTGTGCACACACACCCAAGTCACCACAAGTGTGCACACAAGCACCAAGTGTGCACACAGCACCAAGTGTGCACACACAAGCACCAAGTGTGCACACACACAAGCACCAAGTGTGCACACATACAAGCACCAAGTGTGCACACAAGCACCAAGTGTGCACACAAGCACAATGTGCAACAGCACCAAGTGTGCACACACAAGCACCAAGTGTGCACACACAAGCACAAGTGTGCAACACACAAGCACCAAGTGTGCACACAAGCACAAGTGTGCACACACAAGCACCAAGTGTGACACACAAGCACCAGTGTGCACACACAGCACCAAGTGTGCACACACAAGCACCAAGTGTGCACACACAAGACCAAGTGTGCACACAAGCACCAAGTGTGCACACACAAGCACCAAGTGTGCACACATACAAGCACCAAGTGTGCACACATACAAGCACCAAGTGTGCACACATGCAAGCACCAAGTGTGCACACAGCTCAAGTGTGCACACAACAGCACCAAGTGTGCACACACACAAGACACCAAAGTGTGCACACACAAGCACCAAGTGTGCACACACACAGCACCAAGTGTGCACACACAAGCACCAAGTGTGCACACACAAGCACCAAGTGTGCACACATACAAGCACCAAGTGTGCACACACACAAGCACCAAGTGTGCACACATACAAGCACCAAGTGTGCACACACAAGCACCAAGTGTGCACACATACAAGCACCAAGTGTGCACACACAAGCACCAAGTGTGCACACACACAAGCACCAAGTGTGCACACAAGCACCAAGTGTGCACACATACAAGCACCAAGTGTGCACACAACAAGCACCAAGTGTGCACACACAAGCACCAAGTGTGCACACAAGCACCAAGTGTGCACACAAACAATGCACAAGCACCAAGTGTGCACACACACAAGCACCAAGTGTGCACACAAGCACCAAGTGTGCACACATACAAGCACCAAGTGTGCACACAAGCACCAAGTGTGCACACAAGCACCAAGTGTGCACACAAGCACCAAGTGTGCACACAAGCACCAAGTGTGCACACACACAAGCACCAAGTGTGCACACATACAAGCACCAAGTGTGCACACTACAAGCACCAAGTGTGCACATACAAAGACTCAAGTGTCACATACAAGCACCAAGTGTGCACAACACATCAATGTGCCATACAACACAAGTGTGCACACATACAAGCACCAATGTGCACACATACAAGCAAAGTGTGCATACAAGCACCAAGTGTGCACATCAAGCACCAAGTGTGCACACAACAGTGTGCAGCAAGTGTGCACACATACAAGCCAAGTGTCACACCATACAGCACC
This sequence comes from Cherax destructor, assembly GCA_009830355.1. Classification (NCBI taxonomy): domain Eukaryota; kingdom Metazoa; phylum Arthropoda; class Malacostraca; order Decapoda; family Parastacidae; genus Cherax; species Cherax destructor. Next base: position 7,473 of record WNWK01020183.1, on the reverse strand, counting down.
AAGTGTGCAACAATCACAGTGACTAAGCTCAGTGTGCCACACAAGCACCAAGTGTGCAACAAGACAGTGTGCACACCAACAGCCAAGTGTGCACAGACTCAAGTGTGCACACAGTCAGTGTGCAACATCAGCATCAAGGTAGTTGCTACATGTCAACACAAGTGTCACACAGTGTACATAGCACAGTGTGCACAGCACTAAGTGTGTGCACACAGAGACATGTGTCAGTGTGTCCACTTAGTGACAGTGTGCAACAATGCACTCAGTTGTCACGTGTGTCTCAGTACTTAAGTCTAAGTTATTTTATTTATGATTAAATTATTATATATTTTTCATTTTATACTTATTTTCAATTTAGTTTTGTTTAGTTGTCTGAACTTATTTTCTCAGTGTGTGTACTTATGTTGTCAGTGTGTCTGAGTGACTTATGTTGTCAGTGTGTCTCAGTGACTTATGTTGTCAGTGTGTCTCAGTGACTTATGTTGTCAGTGTGTCTGAGTGACTTATGTTGTCAGTGTGTCTCAGTGACTTATGTTGTCAGTGTGTCTGAGTGACTTATGTTGTCAGTGTGTCTCAGTGACTTATGTTGTCAGTGTGTCTGAGTGACTTATGTTGTCAGTGTGTCTGAGTGACTTATGTTGTCAGTGTGTCTCAGTGACTTATGTTGTCAGTGTGTCTCAGTGACTTATGTTGTCAGTGTGTCTCAGTGACTTATGTTGTCAGTGTGTCTGAGTGACTTATGTTGTCAGTGTGTCTCAGTGACTTATGTTGTCAGTGTGTCTAGTGACTTATGTTGTCAGTGTGTCTCAGTGACTTATGTTGTCAGTGTGTCTCAGTGACTTATGTTGTCAGTGTGTCTCAGTGACTTATGTTGTCAGTGTGTCTGAGTGACTTATGTTGTCAGTGTGTCTCAGTGACTTATGTTGTCAGTGTGTCTCAGTGACTTATGTTGTCAGTGTGTCTGAGTGACTTATGTTGTCAGTGTGTCTCAGTGACTTATGTTGTCAGTGTGTCTCAGTGACTTATGTTGTCAGTGTGTCTCAGTGACTTATGTTGTCAGTGTGTCTGAGTGACTTATGTTGTCAGTGTGTCTCAGTGACTTATGTTGTCAGTGTGTCTGAGTGACTTATGTTGTCAGTGTGTCTCAGTGCTTATGTGTAGTGTCTGTACTATGTTGTCAGTGTGTCTGAGTGACTTATGTTGTCAGTGTGTCTCAGTGACTTATGTTGTCAGTGTGTCTAGTGACTTATGTTGTCAGTGTGTCTAGTGACTTATGTTGTCAGTGTGTCTGAGTGACTTATGTTGTCAGTGTGTCTGAGTGACTTATGTTGTCAGTGTGTCTGAGTGACTTATGTTGTCAGGTGTGTCTCAGTGACTTATGTTGTCAGTGTGTCTGAGTGACTTATGTTGTCAGTGTGTCTGAGTGACTTATGTTGTCAGTGTGTCTAGTGACTTATGTTGTCAGTGTGTCTAGTGACTATGTTGTCAGTGTGTCTAGTGACTTATGTTGTCAGTGTGTCTCAGTGACTTATGTTGTCAGTGTGTCTGAGTGACTTATGTTGTCAGTGTGTCTCAGTGACTTATGTTGTCAGTGTGTCTCAGTGACTTATGTTGTCAGTGTGTCTCAGTGACTTATGTTGTCAGTGTGTCTCAGTGACTTATTTGTCAGTGTGTCTCAGTGACTTATGTTGTCAGTGTGTCTCAGTGACTTATGTTGTCAGTGTGTCTGAGTGACTTATGTTGTCAGTGTGTTGCTGAGTGACTTATGTTGTCAGTGTGTCTCAGTGACTTATGTTGTCAGTGTGCTGCAGTGACTTATGTTGTCAGTGTGTCTCAGTGACTTATGTTGTCAGTGTGTCTCAGTGACTTATGTTGTCAGTGTGTCTAGTGATTTATGTTGTCAGTGTTCAGTGACTTATGTTGTCAGTGTGTCTGAGTGACTTATGTTGTCAGTGTGTCTGTGACTTATGTTTCAGTGTCTGACTTATGTTGTCAGTGTGTCTCAGTGACTTATGTTGTCAGTGTGTCTGAGTGACTTATGTTGTCAGTGTGTCTAGTGACTTATGTTGTCAGTGTGTCTGAGTGACTTATGTTGTCAGTGTGTCTCAGTGACTTATGTTGTCAGTGTGTCTCAGTGACTTATGTTGTCAGTGTGTCTGAGTGACTTATGTTGTCAGTGTGTCTCAGTGACTTATGTTGTCAGTGTGTCTCAGTGACTTATGTTGTCAGTGTGTCTCAGTGACTTATGTTGTCAGTGTGTCTCAGTGACTTATGTTGTCAGTGTGTCTGAGTGACTTATGTTGTCAGTGTGTCTCAGTGACTTATGTTGTCAGTGTGTCTGAGTGACTTATGTTGTCAGTGTGTCTCAGTGACTTATGTTGTCAGTGTGTCTGAGTGACTTATGTTGTCAGTGTGTCTGAGTGACTTATGTTGTCAGTGTGTCTAGTGACTTATGTTGTCAGTGTGTCTGAGTGACTTATGTTGTCAGTGTGTCTGAGTGACTTATGTTGTCAGTGTGTCTGAGTGACTTATGTTGTCAGTGTGTCTGAGTGACTTATGTTGTCAGTGTGTCTGAGTGACTTATGTTGTCAGTGTGTCTGAGTGACTTATGTTGTCAGTGTGTCTGAGTGACTTATGTTGTCAGTGTGTCTGCAGTGACTTATGTTGTCAGTGTGTCTCAGTGACTTATGTTGTCAGTGTGTCTCAGTGACTTATGTTGTCAGTGTGTCTCAGTGACTTATGTTGCTTCAGTGTTCTCAGTGACTTATGTTGTCAGTGTGTCTCAGTGACTTATGTTGTCAGTGTGTCTCAGTGACTTATGTTGTCAGTGTGTCTCAGTGACTTATGTTGTCAGTGTGTCTCAGTGACTTATGTTGTCAGTGTGTCTCAGTGACTTATGTTGTCAGTGTGTCTCAGTGACTTATGTTGTCAGTGTGTCTCAGTGACTTATGTTGTCAGTGTGTCTCAGTGACTTATGTTGTCAGTGTGTCTCAGTGACTTATGTTGTCAGTGTGTCTCAGTGACTTATGTTGTCAGTGTGTCTCAGTGACTTATGTTGTCAGTGTGTCTCAGTGACTTATGTTGTCAGTGTGTCTCAGTGACTTATGTTGTCAGTGTGTCTCAGTGACTTATGTTGTCAGTGTGTCTCAGTGACTTATGTTGTCAGTGTGTCTCAGTGACTTATGTTGTCAGTGTGTCTCAGTGACTTATGTTGTCAGTGTGTCTCAGTGACTTATGTTGTCAGTGTGTCTCAGTGACTTATGTTGTCAGTGTGTCTCAGTGACCTATGTTGTCAGTGTGTCTCAGTGACTTATGTTGTCACTGTGTCTCAGTGACCTTTCTCACAAATATTCTTTAATTTAAAATTTCAAAATACAGTCAACCCCCGGTGTTCGACGTCGTCAGAGTTTGTCCAAATCGGTGTTCGAGAATTTTGGCTCGGTATTAGCCGATCCGCTCGGAGTTGGCGATTTGTCCCAGGACGCGTACGGTGGCCCAGCTGGGCCCGGGCACTCAGTGTGCTATTGTTTACAAGCGAGCGACCACCACCCACGTGCCACCCACGCATTCATACCAGTATATTGTCATTATTCCACTGTTTTTAGTGCTTGCAACTGCTAAATAAGCCACCATGGGCCCCAAGAAAGCTCCTAGTGCCAAGCCTGTGGTAAAGAGTGTAGCAGGGATGCAGGGAGTGAAGCAGGGATGCAGGGAGTGTAGCATTCATGCAGGGAGTGAAGCAGGGATGCAGGGAGTGTAGCATTCATGCAGGGAGTGTAGCATTCATGCAGGGAGTGTAGCATTCATGCAGGGAGTGTAGCATTCATGCAGGGAGTGTAGCATTCATGCAGGGAGTATAGCATTCATGCAGGGAGTGTAGCATTCATGCAGGGAGTGTAGCATTCATGCAGGGAGTGTGGCATTAAAAGAAAAAGGCCAGTAACCCCAGAAAAGAACTTGCCACCTGCAGTGTTAATGGAAGGGGATTCCCCTTCCAAACACTAGCATACTACTCCATCATCTCCCCTCCTCCCGTCTTGCACACATCAACAACTCTTCAATAAATGTAAGTGACATGTTATTGTACTATTATTTCTTTATTTCTCATAAAATTGTGTGTATTTGAATGACTTATGTTGTAAACAAATATTTTATTTTAATACTTTTGGATGTCTGGAACGGATTAATTTTATTTCCATTATTTCTTATGGGGAAAATAGAATCGGAGTTTGACCAAACCGGTGATCGACGGGCCCTCTGGAATAGATTAACGACGAGAACCGGGGGTTGACTGTACTTGTAATATATAAGTTTATTAAGCAGGAATGTGATATCCACATTAATCCTTTCACTTTCTCTACACAGATGTATGTCATTGATGCCAGTGTCACACAGATGTATGTCATTGATGCCAGTGTCACATAGATCTGTGTCATTGATGCCAGTGTCACATAGATCTGTCATTGATGCCATTGTCACATATATTTATGTCATTGATGCCGATGTCATGTAAATCTTCACATTATTCACAGCGCCCTCAATTTTGTTGTTAGTGATAAATTTTAGCATAGACATGTGAGAATGAGTCTGGACAGTGAGTGTGAACACTAAAGAAAATCTTGTTTCATGCAGTGCATTTTGGAGAAAAGCAAACCTCTGACCTTGTGTTTGGTATACAGTGGTCCCTCGACTTTTGGTTGGTCCGACTATTGGTGATTTCGAGTTTTGAGCGCTTTTTTCGGTCAATGTTTCCTCGACTATCGGTCCATACCAGACTTGTCTGCCTGCCCGTGCTTGCGCGCCTTTCCGCGCAGGATGCCAGTCTAGCATTGTTTACCATTGAGAGAACATTACCCAGCACGCTCTTTCAAACATTTCATAACAAATTTATTGTGTTTATTGCTGGTTTAGGGATTGTCACTGTGAAATAAGTCACCATGGGTCCAAAGAAAATTCCTAGTGGCACCCCTGTGGTAAAGAAAGAGAGGAACACCATCGAACTGAAGAAGGAGATTGTAGAAAAATATGAGAGTGGCGTACGTGTGAGTGAGCTTGCCAGAATGTACAACAAAAACACATCTACTATTACCTCTATCTTGGCAAAGAGAAAAGAAATCAAGGAAGCTAATGTTGCAAAAGGTGTTGACATGTTTGCCAAAAATAGATCGAAAACAGTGGATGAGGTTGAGAAGTTGTTGGGGGTGTGGATCAATGAAAAACAGATAGTGGGTGATAGTATTTCCACGGCGATAATTTGTGAAAAGGCAAGGCAGTTGCACGCAGATCTTGTGAAGACAATGCCTGGAACCAGTGGTGATGTGATGTGAGTGATTTTAAAGCCAGTAAAGGCTGGTTTGAGAGATTTAAGAAACGTAGTGGCATACACAGTGTTGTGAGGCATGTTGACGTAGCCAGCTCAGACAAATGTGCAGCTGAAAAATTTGTGCAGGAATTCAAGGGGTTCGTAGACACGGAAAAATTTGAACCCCAACAAGTGTTTAATTGTGATGAAACAGGCCTGTTTTGGAAGAAAATGCCAACCAGGACCTTCATTACTCAGGAGGAAAAGGCACTGCCAGGACACAAGCCTATGAAAGACAGGCTAACTCTGTTGTGTGGTAACGCTAGTGGGGATTTTAAAGTGAACCCTTGACTGTTGTATTACTCTGAAAATCCCAGAGTGTTCAAGAAACACAATGTGAACAAGAATAATTTGTGTGTTTTGGAAGGCTAACACTAAGGCATGGGTCACGATGGCAATTTTCCTGGAATGGCTCACTGGAGTGTTTGGCCCCAGTGTGAAGAAATACCTCCTGGAAAAGAAATTGCCACTCAAGTGCCTCCTGCTACTGGACAATGCTCCTGCTCATCCTCACAACTTGAAAGACTATTTGTCTGACAACTTCAGTTTCATCAGAGTGAAGTTCTTGCCTCCTAACACCACTCCTCTCATCCAGCCCATGGACCAGCAGGTCATTTCAAACCTCAAGAAACTGTACACTAAAGCAGTGCTTTGAAGTGACCTCGGACACTGAGTTGACCCTAATAGTGTTCTGGAAAGATCACTTCAATATCCTCCATTGCATAGGCCTTATAGGTAAGGCTTGGCAGGGAGTGACTTCCAGGACTTTGAACTCTGCTTGGAGACCACTGTGGCCGGATTGTGTTGAAAAGAGGGATTTTGAAGGATTTGAGGCTGACCCTGACCCTGACGACCCTGTGCCTGTTGTGGAAGATATTGTGGCATTGGGGAACAGCCTGGGGTTGGAGGTGAGTGGTGAGGACGTGGAAGAGTTGGTGGAGGAGCACAGGGTAGACCTAACCACTGAAGAGCTGAAAGAGCTTCATTAGGAACAGCATCAGATGACATTTAAGGAAATTGATTCAGAGGAGGAGGATGGACAGGGTGAGGTAGTAACTTCTTCAGAGATTAAGGAAATGTGTTCTATATGGACTAAGTTGCAGACATTTGTTGAAAAACACCACCCTGAGCAAGCTGAAATAAGCCATCTCTGCAACCAGTTCAGTGACAGAGCCATGTTGCACTTCAGGAAAATGTTAAAGAGGCGCCAGAAACAGAGCACTCTTGACAGTTATTTTTCGAGGCAGGGGTCCAGTGACTCTCAAGCTGGTCCTAGTGGCATTAAAAGACAAGGAAGGGAAGTAACCCCAGAGAGGGACTTGTTACCTGAAGTCCTTATGGAGGGGATTTTCCTTCCAAACACTAACCCCTCCCCCTGTACTCCCTATCTTCCAGATGCCAGTAACTCTCCTCAATAAAGGTAAGTAAATGTTAGTTTAAATGTTTAATTATAAATTTATTACTTTATATATGTATTTATAATTGTTTTGGTTATGTAAAAGTATAGTTAATCTTCACAAAATTTATTTTTTGTAAATATTTTTGGGTGTCTGGAACGGATTATAATTGTATTTACATTATTTCTTATGGGAAATAAGGTTTCGACTTTCGAGTAATTCGAGTTAAGGTCTAGCTCCTGGAATGGATTATGACCGAAAGTCGAGGGACCACTGTACAATAAAAACTTTGTGGAGAATTTCCAGGATTGTTTTTATAGTTTTATTGGCTCTTTCTTGGAGTCAGTTGACAAAATGGTAGACTTACTAGTGAAAAGGAGATGATTTTGGTTGGTTTCAGAGTGGAAGTACAGTGGTGCCTCTACTTACGAGCAAAATTTGTTGCAGTCGGCTATTCAAGTGCCGATACCGAAGGAATTTTTTCCAATAAGAAATAATGAAAATTAGGTTAATCCATTTCAGACCCCCAAAAATACACTTACAAAAGCATCTACAACTACAAAAATACACTTACATAATTTTTTGAGTTGGGAGCTGCTCGTAAGTAGAGGTACCACTGTATTTTGAAGTAGAGCTCAGAGTGGCAAAAATATTTGAGTTTTATCAATTTTCCTATGGAAGGGTAGGGACCCTCCTTAGCCATCCACTAGATCT
>WNWK01020182.1:27500-36337 GCA_009830355.1 Cherax destructor | reverse complement strand
TTTTTTCCCAAATTCCAATGTTTCAGTCTACTAAAATTATAGCTATTTCACTAAAATTCCATTTGTTCTATCAATTAGTACAAAAAAATTTCCCCTTTTCAACTACCCAAAAAAAATTGGTCGGGGTTGGCAATTTGGTAATTTCACACAAATTTCAAAAGATGCCAATTTCAAAATAGGGTCCAGAATAAACGAGACAGACATTCCTGGCACAAAAAAATAACATTTTATCTGTATTAGTCACGTTTCCACCCCCTCTTCATTACTTTTGCTTTCTATTTTGAATTTTTTTCTCAAAAAAAATAAAAATGGTCTGTTATGTATATTTGCATCATTGAAAAAAGGTATAAATAAAAATAGCGCACTTGTGCAAGAATATTAGACTCGCCAGTTTATGTGTTTTGGGGACGCGTGGCGTGATTTGTTTACTCTTGAACATGGGGAAAAATCGAACATTTTTGCTAATTTGCGCTCAGTTTCAAGTTACAGTGGACCCTCGGTTAAAAAAAATTAATTGCAGAAGCCTCCAAAGTGCCATTCCCCAAACAATTTACGCCCAAAGAAATAATGTCATGTAGGTTAGTCTATTTCAGACCCCCAAAAATACACTTCCAAAAGAACTTACAAAATTATACTTACATAATTGCACGTTTTCCCGGGGGTATTCGTTAACCGGGGGGTCCACTGTACAGTGGTACCTCGGGTTCGATGGTCCCCAAAATCGCTCTTTTATGTAAGTTTATTTTTTTAAAAGCTTTTAAGTATATTTTTTTGGGGGGGAAAGGGCTAGTCTATTTTTTCATTATTCCTTATGGGGGTAAATTTGTTTGGTAATGGCATTAACAACATTCTCAAACGAAAAAATATCGTAACTCGAGGTACCACTGTACTTGTCATCGTGAAACCAATCAAAATTATCTCTATTTCTGTCATATATCTTCCATTCTATCAAATGAGACCAAGAAAACGAGTATACAACCATAAATACCATACAAAAATAGACTGGAAAGTCGCTGTTTTAAACCAAAAATACAATCAGAGTTTTTTTTTCCTCATTATGCACTGTGCTGCAGGATTTCTTTTATACTGCGCACACTGACCGCACAGACCCATTCTCTCACATCTAGGACTACCAGCCTTTTCTCGCTTGATTTGAGGGCGCTAGAATTTATGCGTACTAGTACGTCAAACACCCTGGCACGTAAGACGTACTAGTATGTCAAAAACCCTGAAAGGGTTAATTAGATTTAAGAGTTTTCCTACTCCCACTGCCAGGCCCTGGACCAGGTTTATTTGGTACCTGCCTGCTCAACCCAGCTGTTGCTACTGGCAGCCTGACAGCCTGTACACCCATCACAAAACTTCCTCACACAAGGAAATCCTCCTTTGGACTCTTAACCCTTTGACTATCGCAACCCTCAATCCTGAGTGCCATTCTGTTGTCTCAAAATATTTGAAAAAAAAAAAATTATTTTTTCTTATCAAAATGTTAAGATTATTTTTATGATTGTTTAAATCCAAAAAAAAAAATTTTGTGATCAGTACTTACCGAGATATAGAGCGGTAAAGTTGGCAAAAAAATGAGCCGCGTAGCAACAGCGGCGAATGCCACTCACCCGGTAAATTTTGGTTTACTTCCTTTCGTAGGTTTCTTGTTTTTTTCACTATTTTATTTTTTTACGTAACTTATGTGGCCTGTGAGACCAAAGTAAGGTGCAATGTATATACAGTGGTACCTCGACTTACGATATTTTTTCATTCCAGAATGCTGTTCAAGTGTCATTACCAAACGAATTTATCTCCTTAAGAAATGTTGTAAAATAGACTAGTCCTTTTAGACCCCCAAAATTACACTTACAAAAGCATTTAAAAAAATAAACTTACATACAAGGGTGAGTTTGGGGACCATCGTAAGTCGAGGTACCACTGTATATACATACACTCGTTGTATGCAACACAATAATTGCACAAACATTAGTATCATTATATTGTTTACAAAACTTGTTTACACCAACCAACAATAAAAAAAACTGTTTATTACTATTGTTCTATAATATATACACACATATATAATGACTGGACACTTTCCATCAACTGCAATTAGCACTTCAAAGCTCCAAGCTATGTGTGTGTGTGTTTGTGTTAACATCTAAATTTGCTGAGTCAGGAAAAGGCAGCTGTCAAAATGACATATTATACCATTACTCACCACCCCCACACTGCCTGTCAACCTGTCAACACAAAAGGGGACCCATGTCTTCTTCCCCACAACCTCCTTCCTTTCCTTCATACCTACCTTCCTAGCTTCCTTTCTTCCTTCATTCCTTCCTTTCTTTATGCCTTCCTTTCTTACATATTTCCTTCCTTCCTTCCTTCCTCTCATCTCTTCCTTCCTGCCTTCCTTTCTTCCTTCATTCCTTCCTTTATTTCTTCCTTCCTTTATTTCTTCCTTCCTTTCTTACTTCTTTTGTTCCTTCCTTCCTCTCATCTCTTCCTTCCTTCCTTTCTCTCTTTCTTTCTTTCTTAATTCCTTCCTTCTTCCTTTCCTCCTCCCTTCTTCTTTCCTTCCTTCCACTCATCTCTTCTTTCCTTCCTTCCTTCCTCTCATCTCTTTTTTCCTTCCTTCCTTCCTCTCATCTCTTCCTTCCTTCCTTACTTTCTTTCTTCCTTCCTTCCTTCCTTCCTTCTGGTATCCTGGGCATTTCTTTCGGTCACAAACTCCTCAAAACCATGAAATTTATCTTCAGACACTTCCATCTGTGTTAGAGCTATCATTGAGAAAGAGAACAGTCCCAGATGCGCCAAGGAGTCATATAATTCTTACTGCTAGGCATGCTGAACAAGAACTACTGAAATGGCATTCCCACAATGCACCACTGGCTGCCCGATTTTTTTTATACTGCGCACACTGACCACACAGACCCATTCTCTCACATGTAGGCCTACCAGCTTTCTCCTGCTTGATTTGAGGCCGCTAGAATTTAGGCGTATAGATACGTCTGAAACAGTGGCCCGTAAGACGTATATATACGACCGAAACAGTCAAAGGGTTAAAGTTCCACAATGAAGATGAAGTTAAAAAGACAATGAAAGCAAGAATGGCTGTGGTGTCCACCAACATCCTCTTCATGAGGAGTCTGTACATTACTGGTTCACTGTGCTGTGTGTTGGGATGATCTCAGGCTTGAGGGATGCCTTGATGCTAGTGAAGGGCTCTTGAGTTAAACAGTTAGATTTACCTTTTCCTTCATTGCATCAAATCTGATTATTGCCCATTTCCCTGGTACTATATGACCCTAATGGGTTCAGTTAGTGCTATCCCACGAATATAATAATACAGTGGACCCCCGAGTAACGAACACCCCGGAAATCATACAATTATGTAAGTATAATATTGTAAGTGCTTGTGGAAGTGTATTTTTGGGGGTCTGAAATAGACTAACCTACGTGACATTATTCCTTAAGGGAGTAAATTCGTTCGGTAATGGCACTTGAGCAGGCTTCTGGAATGAAGTTTTTACGTTACTCGGGGGTCCACTGTACTCATAATAATAACAAAATAATTAAAATATGGATAATAATAATAAAATAATTATAGTAATAATACAGTAATAATAATTATAGTAATATGTACAGTAATAATAATAATAATAATAATAAAGATAATAATAATAATAATAAAGATAATTATAATAATAATAGTAATACAATAATAATAATAAAATAATAATTATAGTACTGGTTGGCCATCACTAATCTGGCATCATTGGGACCTGTAGTGTGCCGGATTAGTGAGTTCGCCGGATAAAAGAGTGGTTAGGTTAGAATACACTTAACCTATCAATGGATCCTCTTTCTGCTATATCTTCCTCCTTTTCATCACTGCTTTCTCCTCCACTGACTTGCTGCTGTGGATTTACAACCATCTGCACAATTTCTGAGTCAGTATAATGATGAAATTTGAAATTATGCTAGCCAAAATTAGTGCCGGATTACTGATGGAACCAGATAACTGATTGCCGGATTAGTGATGGCCGACCTGTAGTAATAATAATAATAATAATTATAGTGATATAGTAATAATAATTATAGTAATAATAATAAATTGTAGCACTGAGGAGCAGCAAGCTTAAGGAGTTAAAACAGTAGTCTCTACCATAGTTTTTCATCAACTCCTACTAAAAATACAGGGCACTTAAACCATAGAAATATATATGAATGAGTTTTGACAAAAGGGGGATTTAATGTACTGTGTGTAAATATTATCACATATTTAGTACATGACAATGGAAACAACTATTCTCCATCTTGTGTTAGTTATGATAGCACACTCACAAACTTTCCAAGCCTTGGAGACAAATGGTACATAGCCAACCAGCAGTGAAATAGACACAACTGCAGATATTTTGCCTGTGGACAGGAATCTTCACTGGTTGAAGAGACCTGTCCACAAGTGGAACATCTCTTGGTAAACTTCCTCTCAACAACTGCGTCTTTTCCAGCCTCATAACACCTGACATAAATTTTGTTAATCAAGAATTTTATACACATATAACCTGCGCATAGCAGAAAGAAACTTATGATGATGTTTCTGTCCAACCAGGATCATTAACTAGTCACTAGTTAATGACTAGTTAATAGTCTTAGTCAGACCAAAACGTCATCATAAGTTTCTTTCATATGTGTGCAGGTTATTTGTGTATTGTTCCAGTCAAGAATTTTCTAATGGATATTTAAAAAAGCTGATAATCCCAGTGATACAAGAATGAGCTTCCATGTATGTCTACTATGCCTGAACAACTACTGGCATGTCTGCAATATTATACTGTCTTATTACAGTACTACCGTGTTTAATAAACTGCTTACATGTAAAGTGCTAATTCCTCTATAACCCTCACTTCCATATAGAGTGCATGTACAGTAACTGCTTCTTAATATTTGCCCTCTACTAACTTGTTACACTCAAATACATTTCTGGGATAACAAAAATAGACATTACCTCATTCCTTTTAACATTTACCGCTCCAGAAACAGCATAATAAAAACACAAGCACCAGTGTACTTATTTCTGTGGTTCTACAACAAGATGATGGATACAGTGTTCCTGTATAAGAGAAAACCTTTAATATCTGGACACTAATCCATGATCAGTGGTCGGGTGTGGGGAAGTTGATGCCTGAGAAAGTGGTTGGTGGAAGTGGTAAAGAAGAATTCAAACCAAGGCCAACCTGTAAGACAAACTTATATTAGGTACTAACCAATATTTCCCTCAAAATACCTGCCCAAAGATATAAATGAAATACATAAGGCTATCTGGCATAATTAAATAAATTTAATAAATAACAAGATATGGTTTGTTCATATGAGATAATTGATATTTTTTAAGGTATATGAGGAGAAGGCTGGAGGCAGTGAGATGTGTCCAAGGGCATTTTTTTTTTTACAACGAACCGGCCATATTCCACCAAGGCAGAGTGATGTAAAAAGAAAAACCAAAGTTTTCTCTTTAAATTTAGTAATTCATACAGGAGAAGGGGTTACTAGCCCCTCGCTCCTGGCATTTTAGTTGCCTCTTACGACATGCATGGCTTACGGAGGAAGAATTCTGTTCCACTTTCCCATGGAGTGGGATGTAAATATAATGTATGGTGTAAATATTATGCACAGAATTTGTAGTTATGAGATTAGGAGGTACGAGGTTACTGAAATAATTATCAAGAGTGCTGAGGAGGGGTTCTTGAGGTGGCTTGGGCATTTAGAGAGAATGGAGCAAAATAGGATGACTTGGAGGGTGTATAAAGCTGTAGTGAAAGGAAGGCAGAGTAGGGGGTTACCCTAACTCTAAGAAAGGTTGCAGGGAGGGGGTGAAGGAGGTTTTGTATGTGAGGGGCTCGAACACCCAGCAGGTATATGTGAGCATGTTAGATAGAAGTGATTGGAGGCAAGTGGTTTTATGACTTGATGAGCTGTTGGAGTGTGAGCAATGTAAGATTTATGAAGGGATTCAGGGAAACTGGTTACCCAGGCTTGAGTGCTGGAGGTGGGAAGTACAGTGCCTGCACTCTGAAGGTGGGAATATCTGCAGTTTGGAGGAGAATCTTAACTGTAGCACTGGAATGCCTCTGCAAAACAGTGGAGTGAGTGATAGTGAGTGTTTCTTCCTTTTTTAAACACGCTGCCTCAGTGGGAGATGGACGGTGTTAAAAAAAAAAAACACAAATTGTATGAGCTTGTAAGACATTATTTTTTTTATTTTTTTATTAACACACCGGCCGATTCCCACCAAGGCAGGGTGGCCCGAAAAAGAAAAACTTTCGTCATCATTCACTCCATCACTGTCTTGCCAGAGGGGTGCTTTACACTACAGTTATAAAACTGCAACATTAACACCCCTCCTTCAGAGTGCAGACACTGTACTTCCCATCTCCAGGACTCAAGTCCGGCCTGCCGGTTTCCCTGAATCCCTTCATAAATGTTACCTTGCTCACACTCCAACAGCATGTCAAGTATTAAAAACCATTTGTCTCCATTCACTCCTATCAAATACGCACACGCATGCTTGCTGGAAATCCAAGCCCCTCGCACACAAAACCTCTTTTACCCCCTCCCTCCAACCTTTCCTAGGCCGACCCCTACCCTGCCTTCCCTCCACTACAGATTTATACACTCTCGAGGTCATTCTGTTTCGTTCCATTCTCTCTACATGTCCGAACCACCTCAACAACCCCTCCTCAGCCCTCTGGATAATAGTTTTGGTAATCCCGCACCTCCTCCTAATTTCCAAACTCCGAATTCTCTGCATTATATTCACACCACACATTGACCTCAGACATGACATCTCCACTGCCTCCAGCCTTCTCCTCCTGTAAGACATATATTATTCAATTTGTATAGAAACTTTTGGTTTAGAAAAACATGTAAGCAAACACTAGGACAAAACTTTAACATGTCGAGTTTTAGTAACATTTTTTCTTTTTCAAATGAATATAAAAGCCTGATATCATGTTTATACTATCATATATAAAGTGAACAACAAAGGTAGGCCTAAGAAATGTGTATATGGTATGCATTTTACTCGCCTTAAAATATTTACGTCCTTAGCTTATAGTGAGTGGTGAATATATTTATTGCAGGAAGTCTGAATAAATGAAGAATGGGTATAAGTGAAAACTGCTGTACTAGAGAAACGATGTAAAGCGAATCGTGGTAAAGCGGGGCCTGCCTGTATAAAGACAATCAGCCAGTACATTAGAGCCCTAAATTACAACATTCCAACTTACAATACCTTATACCTATGGTACTGGCACTTTGGAATCAATTAGTTACTTATGAACACTGATCTCCAGTTACATTCATTGCACAGACATTCAAACAGAAATTATTGTAAATAAACAATTCTCTACTTTCTCCACCAAAAGCAATGATACTTTGCATCACATCTGCCTGACTCTTAAAGATGAATTATAAATATTTTTATCAGTTAATTTTTTTACCAAGTGTATGCATACCTTATGTATCTTCATTACAGGCATGTATGGACAGCTTACATTTGTTGCTTAGAGACTCATCAAGATCCATAGATTAAATATTCATGATCTTTTAAGGCTGAGTTACGAATATATTTCTTCTTGGTTAATTTTTTTACCAAATGCATTTATACTTTGTACAGTGGTACCTCGACTTACGATATTAATCCGTCAGAGAGGGCATATTTTAAGGCGAAACAATCGTTACACGAATCAATTTTCCCCATAAGAAATAATGGAAATAAATTTAATCCGTCCAAGACTTCCAAAAGTAGTTAAATAAAATATTTTTTAGAACTTTTTGACATTAAATAATACACAATTTAATGAATAATACCCAAATACACATGTAAATATTGTACAATAACATGTCACTTACATTTATTGAAGAGTTGTTGATGTGTGGAGGACGGGAGGAGGGGAGAAGGTGGAGTAGTATGCTAGTGTTAATGGAAGGGGATTCCCCTTCCATTAACACTGCAGGTACCAAGTTCTTTTCTGGGGTTACTGGCCTTTTTCTTTAAATGCTACACTCCCTGCATGAATGCTACACTCCCTGCATGAATGCTACACTCCCTGCATGAATGCTACACTCCCTGCATGAATGCTACACTCCCTGCATGCCTACTACACTCCCTGCATCCTTGCTACACTCCCTGCATCCTTGCTACACTCCCTGCATCCTTGCTACACTCCCTGCATCCTTGCTACACTCCCTGCATCCTTGCTACACTCCCTGCATCCCTGCTACACTCCCTGCATCCCTGCTACACTCCCTGCATCTTTGCTACACTCCCTGCATCTTTGCTACACTCCTGCATGAATGCTACACTCCCTGCATGAATGCTACACTCCCTGCATGCCTACTACACTCCTGCATCCTTGCTACACTCCCTGCATCCTTGCTACACTCCTTGCATCCTTGCTACACTCCCTGCATCCTTGCTACACTCCCTGCATCCCTGCTACACTCCCTGCATCCCTGCTACACTCCCTGCATCCCTGGTGCACTCCCTGCATCTTTGCTACACTCCTGCATGCCTGCTACACTCCCTGCATGCCTGCTACACTCCCTGCATCCCTGCTACACTCTCTGCATCTTTGCTACACTCCCTGCATGCCTGCTACACTCCCTGCATAAATGCTACACTCCCTGCATGAATGCTTCACTCCCTGCACATTCTTTACCACAGGCTTGGCACTAGGAGCTTTCTTGGGGCCCATGGTGGCTTATTTATCAGTTGCAAGCACTAAAAACAGTGGAATAATGACAATATACTGGTATGAATGCGTGGGTGTGGGTGGGTGGTC
>WNWK01020182.1:5000-22500 GCA_009830355.1 Cherax destructor | reverse complement strand
ATCTACCATCCCTACCCACTCTAAAGCCTCCTTGCTCATCTGCAATCCTACTCTCTGTCTTACCTCTAATTCTTTCAATAATAACCCTGCCATACACTTTACCTGGTATACAGTAAACTTATTCCCATAATTTTTACACTCTCTTTATCCCCCTTCCTTTATATAAGGAACTATACATGCTCTCTGCCAATCCTAGGTACCTTCCCTCTTTCATACATTTATTAAACAAAAATACCAACCACTCCAGCACTATATCCCCCTGCTTTTAACATTTATGTCATGATTCCGTCAATTCCAGCTGCTTTACCCCTTTCATTCTACTAATGCCCTCACGCACCTTCCCCACACTCACATCCTGCTCTTCTTCACTCCTAAACGATGTTGTACCTCCTGGCCAGTACATGAAATTACCGTCTCCCTTTTTCATCGACATTTAAAAGTTCTTCAAAATATTCCCACCATCTACCCAATACCTCCAGCTCCCATCTACTAACTCCCTACTCTGTTTTTAACTGACAAATCCATTCGTTCCTAGGCTTTCTTACCTTGTTTATCTCACTCCAAAATTTTTCTTGTTTTCAGCAAAATTTCTTGACAGAGCCTCTCCCATTCTTTCATCTGCTCTTCTTTGCACTCTCTCACCACTCTCTTCACCTTTCTTTTACTCTCCATATACTCTGCTCTTCTATTAACACTTCTGTTTTGTAAAAACCTCTCATAAGCTACCTTTTTCTCTTTTATCACACCCTTTACTTCTTCATTCCACCACTCACTCCTCTTTCCTCCTGCACCCACCCTCCTATAGCCACAAACTTCTGCCCCACATTCTAATACTGCATTTTAAAACTATCCCAACTCTCTTCAACCCCCACTACTCATACTTGCACTAGCCCACCTTTCTGCCAATAGTTGCTTATATCTCACCCTAACTTCCTCCTCCCTTAGTTTATACACTTTTACCTCTCTCTTACTTGCTGTTGCCATTTTCTTTTTGTCCCATCTACCTTTTACTCTAACTGTAGCTACAACCAAATAATGATCTGATATATCCGTTGCCCCTCTATAAACATGTACATCCTGAAGCCTACCCATCAACCTTTTATCCACCAATACATAATCCAATAAACTACTTTCCTTACTTGCTATATCATACCTTGTATATTTATTTATCCTCTTTTTCATAAAATATGTATTACTTATTACCAAACCTCTTTCTACGCATAGCTCAATTAATGGTTGCCCATTTACATTTACCCCTGGCACCCCAAATTTACCTACTACTCCCTCCACAACATTTTTACCCACTTTAGCATTAAGATCCCCAACCACAATTACTCTCTCACTTGGTTCAAAACTCCCCACATACTCACTCAACATTTCCCAAAATCTCTCTCTCTCCTCTACACTTCTCTCTTCTCCAGGTGCATAGACACTTACTATAACCCACTTTTCACATCCAACTTTTATTTTACTCCACATAATCCTTGAATTTATACATTTATATTCCTTCTTTACCTGCCATAACTGATTATTCAACATTATTGCCACTCCTTCTTTAGCTCTAACTCTATTTGAAACCCCTGACCTAATCCCATTTATTTCTCCCCACTGAAACTTTCCTACCCCCTTCAGCTTTGTCTCACTTAAAACCAGGACATCCAGCTTCTTTTCATTCATAACATCTACAATCATCTCTTTCTTATCATTTGCACAACATCCACGCACATTCAAACATCCCACTTTGACGGTTTTCTTCTTTTTCTTTTTAGTAAGCTATACAGGAAAAGGGGTTACTAGCCCATTGTTCCCGGCATTTTAGTTGACTTTTACAACACGCATGGCTTACGGAGGAAAGATTCTTATTCCACTTCCCCATGGATATGAAAGGAAAAGCAATAAGAACAAGAACTATTAAGATAAAATCAAAGAAAACTCAGATGAGTGTGTATACATAAACGTGTACATGTTTGCGTAGCGTGACCTAAGTGTAAGTAGAAGTAGCAAGACGTACCTGAAATCTTGCATGTTTATGAGACAGAAAAAAGACACCAGCAATCCTACCATCATGTAAAACAGTTTCAGGTTTCTGTTTCACAGTCACCTGGCAGGATGGTAGTACCTCCCTGGGTGGTTGCTGTCTACCAACCTACTACCTTTCTTTCTTTCTTTCAACACACCAGCCGTATTCCACCGAGGCAGAATGGCCCCAAAAGGAAAAACAAAAGTTTCTTCTTTTACACTTAATAATATATACAGGAGAAGGGGTTACTAGCCCCTTGCTCCTGGCATTTTAGTCGCCTCTTATGACACGCATAGCTTACGGAGGAAGAATTCTGTTCCACTTCCTCATGGAGATAAGAGGAAATAAGAACAAGAACTAGTAAGAAAATAGAAGAAAACCCAGAGGGATGTGTGCATATATATATGCTTGTACATGCATGTGTAGTGTGACCTAAGTGTAAGTAGAAGTAGCAAGATATATGTGGTACCCTGCAACAGTGTGTAATACAGTGGTACCCCGACTTACGATGGTCCCCAAACACACCCTTTTATGTAAGTTTATTTTTTTAAATGCTTTTGTAAGTGTAATTTTGGGGGTCTAAAAGGACTAGTCTATTTTACATCATTTCTTATGGAGATAAATTCGTTTGGTAATGGCACTTGAACAGCATTCTGGAATGAAAAAATATCGTAAGTCGGGGTACCACTGTATACCTGTATATACAGGAGCAAATGTTATACCAGAACAACCAGTCAGAGATCATACTAGTCTATGCAGGTGGTAGTTCTCTAAGTCCTGATGGCAGTAAATTTCACAGGCATACATATAGAGTAGATATTTGTCTGTGACTACACAAGGTTATTTGGGTTGCTAATACTATGAGTATGAATGAGAATGCATGCAATATACAGGACATTTCTGCACAGCAGGGAGGTAATCTTATAAAAACCTCATCCTCAAGATGTATGGTGCTGCCCAGGGTCTGTATTAAGAGATCCTCTTCCTTCTCGACAGTCACATAACAGTTCCCCAAAACACCAGATTTAACAGGATATGAGCCCTTTTTCAGAACTAAGATACAAGACTATGAATTACCCACTTTCTGATTGCAGCTGCCTCCACCATCTTTAACCCTTTCGGTGTCAGTCCCATTGTACTACTGCTTTGAAGCCAGGGTCGGTCCCGTTGTACTACGCCATGAGCTCACCTCACTCAGATAAGCTGTGAGCAGTAAATTTGGGCCTAGATATGAGAGAATGAGCCTATGCAGTAAGTGTGCACCATATAAAACAATCCTGCAGCACACAGTGCATAATGAGAAAAAATGCGACTGTGTTTTGCAGAGTATTTTCATATGGTTTTTATGGTTTTATTTTCAGTTTCTTGGTCTCATTTGATAGAATGGAAGATATATTACAGAAACAGAGATGATTTTTATTGGTTTCATGACTGAAAGTAGCTTGAAATTGAGCTCAAATTAGCAGAAATGTTTGATTTTTGCCAATCCAAAGTACACAAATGACGTCACTTGTCTAATACACATCCAACTGGCCAGTCTAATATGCATTTAGAAATGCACTGACATTATTTATACAATTATTACAAGAATGCAGTCTGCATTACAGTAAATCTTTTATATTTTGTGAATAAAAATTCAAAATGGAAAGCAAGCCATCAGTACCTTAACCCTGAAAGGGTTAAGGTACTGATGGTGGTATTCACAGTGGCTCATCAAAACCTGTACATAGAATAGAATATATTCTGAAGAATGAAAAAGTGATTTCTTTGCAAGGTTAAAAATGAGCCACAAACACCACCACTCTCCCATGTTAGCTATCAAATGGGCTGCCATTGTTGAAACTCCCCATAAATGTAAAAAAAAAAAAAGAGGAAATTCAACAGAAAAGTATGCAGAAGGGATCCAACCACATAGAATGTGGTAGGAAGATCCTTAAACTGATGATTTAGGAGGTAAAACTGATAAGTTGTATTCCATGTGGTTCATCAACCTCTACAAAGAAATTAATCTTTCTTTCTTCACAGTATTGTAATACCAATTCTCACTTGGACTGGTCTAACAAGGAATCAAAGGCTAAATCAAATTCTGGTGTGCTTGGTAAGCAAAATTTGCAAGAATTTCACTCAGATATAGTTTCTTCTGAAGACAAATGAAATCAAGATCAGACCAACGGGATAAATTTGAAATGTAAAGGAGTATCTTAACTTATTTTCAATTTTTGAAAAATACATATAGCTTGCCTGATGATGTGGAGGATGAGTGAAAATATTATTCATAGAGTTGTTCAGCACAGCAGAAGGTAATCTATTTGTATCTGATGGAAGGCCTTTGAGTGGCTCCGAGGGTGGCAGGAGTGAGGAAGGCATGGGAGGAAGGCGTGCTTGGCTGGGTATAGTTGCACCAAGAACTTCATTGTTTCCAAGTCCTCCTCCACGAGATGATGATGATGCCATACCCCCACTGTTGTCTCCACTCTGGAATACATTATTAAATAGATTTCAATAAACTATGATTTTTCCCAAATTATTCAACTGTAATCCTTTCCCAAATTCATAACTGGAACAAACAAAACTCCATATCTTTATCCAAATATTGTTCACTTATGCTCCAATGCAATCAACTATACTTTTGTTATATTCATGAGGAAGCACTATATCCATATTATTATTATTATAATCAAATAGAAGCGCTAAACCAACTACAGTGGTACCTCGAGTTACGATGGTCCCCAAAATCGCCCTTTTATGTAAGTTTATTTTTTTAAATGCTTTTGTAAGTATATTTTTGGGGGTGTAAAAGGACTAGTCTCTTTTACATTATTCTTTATGGGGATAAATTCGTTTGGTAATGGCACTTGAACAGCATTCTCGAACGAAAAAATATCGTAACTCGAGGTACCACTGTATATCCATAATGGTTACACAGCAGTGATCCTGCTCAAAATTCACTCCATTCTCCTGCAACCTTATGTTTTTCTTTGAAGTTCTTTAATCACAATCTTGATACACACTCTACATATTATTCCCCACTGACTCTTTTTCCCCTTTCCATTTGTATATAAACCACACAAGCTTGTATTATAGAACCACTGCACCAATCATCCTAGTTGTTCATCCTTGCCTGTAATAACTATTTTAATCATCTCATGCACCAATACTACTATTTATATTCTTAACTTTAATACAACTTCACTTATTACCTTCACATTTTCGATCTTGTTGCCTCAAAAAAAAAAAAAAAACTTTTATTCTCAACAAAATTTATTTACAATGACTGAAGCATTCATAAATTTGCTTTTCTGAACTCTGTTCCTACTCCATTAACTTTTTTTGTACACAATATGTTTTCCTTATCTTCATTTTTGCGATGGAAAAAACTTATTTATATTTCAAAACTTATATTTCAACAATTTTACCTCATTATTTAATCAATCAGTTCTCTGGCCTCATGCACTGCTTAAAACCATAAACTTGTGCTGCATTCTCTGACACACTTTCTCCATATCTTTCTTATTAATTTTTCCTAAACTAGCCTGTAAAGTTTTTATACATAAGAAATGAATTGAACTGAATGCTGTCCTCTTCTTCAATTCCACTTATCACTAACTTTTACTCTAGCTGCCACTCAAGCAGCAACTTCTTCTCATCACATCATCAAACTTTGTGTTTATTATTTTGTTTTGAAAACATGTTACCATGCCTCTTTTTTTTCCTATTATCCTTTACAGTCCACGGGTCCCCAACCTAGGGTCCGTGGGTTGCATGTAGCTCTCCTAGGAAAGGGAAGCAGCCCTTACATGAAATTATGATTTCACCTTTATGTAGGTTCCACACTGCACAGTGTCAACAAAACCGTGCGGCCCTTATCACACACTTAGCCCTCAAATGGACAGACTTGTGTAGGAAGGCTGAGGACCACTGCTTTACATCAAGTATTCCAATTTTGTCTTCTCCAACACTCTCCATCTTTTGCACCTGTCTCCTAAAACACACTCACTTCACACACAGTGTCCGTGGTTCGATCCCCGGCAAGGGTGGAAACACTGGGCGTATTTCCTTATACGTACCTGCTGTTCCCATTCACCTAGCAAGTAAGTAGGTATCTGGGTGTTAGTCAACTGGTGTGAGTCGCATCCTGGGGGACAAGATTTAAGGACCCCAATAGAAATAAGACAGACAGTCCTCGATGATGCACTGACTTTCTTGGGTTATCCTTGGTGGCTACCCTTCTGGGGTTAAAAATCTGAACAAAATCTTATCTTATCTAACTGTCAGCATAACACCTGCCAGACTCACTTCTACATTCCTGTCTCAGTGCACCGAAACTTACAGAAAAACAAACATGCATACTAGTGGGTTTCTTTTGTACTTAACAATATTTTATTACATGTAAACTACATTTTTATACTGCACATAGAAATAAAAAACTGTTTGTTTGTAACCTGTTTCTCACATCCTGCTGTCCATCTCATCCATACATTCTAGAATTAAAACATTCATATATTTTTTATTTTCCTTTCAGCATCTATACGTAACTTAGCCATATTCTATGACCAGCATGACCACAAGGAAAACATTGCTATGGGCTTTTGCCACTAGACTGAAACAAAAAATTATGGTTTTGAAACACTAATTCATAAAATACACTTGCAACTAAAACGATATGTTTATTATAACATTAATGGAACTCATTATGATTAACCTGGTACTGCAATATTCATGACAAAATGAAAACTGGTAGTCCCGTCACTATATTATTACAGTGGACCCTCGGTTTTCGTTGATAATTCTTTCCAGAATGCTGTTCGAGTGCCGTTACCGAACGAATTTCTTCCAATAAGGACGAATGTAAATTAGATTAGTCATTTCAGACCCACAAAAATACACTTACAAAAGCACTTACAAAAATACACTTACATAATTATTCAAGTTTGGAGGTGTATGAAAACCGAGGGTCCACTGTATTATTATTTTTATTGTACTTGTGACTGTAATGAATTACTCAAGTTATACAGATACACAATGACATTAATAATATATACTAGGTTTACATTTAAGCAGTATGTAAGACTTATGATAAGTTTGCTTGAAATGCACTGCATAATTAGTGGCTTTCTTCTGAGACTATAATTATATAAAATTATGTCTGTATGGTGAACCCCCGGATTTTGTACTTAATCCGTTCCAGAAGGTTGTTCTAAATCCGAAAAGTACAAAAACCGAAGTAATATTTCCCATAAGAAATAATGTAAATACAATTAATCCGTTCCAGACACCCAAAAATATTAACAAAAATACATTTTTTAAAGAATAACTATAGTTTTACATAAAACAATGAGAAATAAATATAAAGCACTAATTTTAATGATAAATGAGCATTACATACCTTTATTGAAGACTCTTGTTCGCAAATGATCAACTCCACAACACTATCTCCCGCTAACTGTTTTTCGTTGATCCACACCAACAACAACTTCTCCACATCTTCGATTGTTTGTGATCTCTGTTTCGTTAGCATATTTACCCCTTTCACAACTTTAGCTTCTTTGATTTCTACTTTCTTTGCCAGGATGGAACAGATTGTTGATTTCAACTTCCCATACATCCTGGCAAGCTCAGTTAAACGTACGCCACTTTCGTATTTTTTTAGAATTTCTTTCTTGAATTCTATCGTGTTTCTCACCTTCTTTACCAAAGGGCTGGCACTAGGAACTTTCTTTGGGCCCATGGTGACTTATTTCGCAGTCGCAATCAATAAACAAGCACAAAAATTGTAAAATGTTTCGGATGAATGCTCACTCAACAAGTGACAGAGCCAGACTGAGACACGTACACATGAGAGTGGCGGCGTCTCGGGAGGCGGGTGGACGCGTCTGATACATATGATTTCCGGATGGAGGTATGAAATCCGGACCAAAATTTCGCCCAAAAAAGTGTCCTAAATCCGAATTGTACGATATTCGGACCGTACGAAAACCGGGGATCCACTGTATTATACTAAGATCAATATCTAAACACAATAAATTGGAATGTATAACTATTGTAACTTCTTTGTATAAGAAAATGATTTTTTTTTTTATTTTCAATTATTATTATTAGTAGTACAGTGGTCCCCGCCTAACGAGCAAAATTCATTCCAGAAGCCTGGTCAAGTGCCATTACCGAACAAATTTACTTCCTTAAGAAATAATGTCACGTAGGTTAGTCTATTTCAGACCCCCAAAAATACACTTCCACAATCACTTACAATATTACACTTACATAATTGTACGATTTCCGGGGTGCTCGATAGGCGGCGGACCACTGTAGTATAATTATTATATTATTATTATTATTATTATTATTATTATTATTATTATTATTATACAAAATCACTAATCTTGTCTTGTCTTGATAGTGCAAAATATTAAATGAGCTTCTAGTTTAACAGTCAAGTAATAATATAGTATGAACCTCCCAAGACAGCAAATGCAAAACATTAAGCATAATGCAGATGAATTTCTAATTCTATTATTATTCAGCAATAATAAAACACTACCCTATCTTATAAAAATTATATCCCTCACCTTCCCATCTATTTCTGGAATTATACTTGTTAAGTTGAAGTTTGATAATGAAGAGGACAGATGTGGTGCTACAGGCGGTGCCATATTGACCTGCTGGCGATCCATCATACGAAGAGGGCTGAAAGGCACATGCCCGGGTGCCCCAGGTGGTAGTACTACTGATGATGCTGCCCGTGTTCCTGAAGTACCAGCAACTCCTGCTCCTAACTGACTAGTGCCACCGGCTCCGGTACCACTGCTGCTGCCAGGATATTGAGCAGTGTTGATAGGCATGAGGTTGTCAGCACCCAAAAGGAAGTTGCCCTGATGACGAGAGGTAGTTCCAGGAAAGAGATTTGAATGAACCAAGGTGGGGTCATCACAGGGTGGTGTGAACGAGTGGAGAGAGATGTGAGAGAGTGCTCCGCCTTCTAACAGATTAGACGATCCCCCCATCCCTCCACCTACCATATTGCTCTCTCCATAACGTGGTCGTTTGCTACTGACTCCACCACTGCTTCCAATTCCATGATTATTAGTGCTGCCAATGCTTCCTCCAATACTAGTACCTGTGGCAATGTTTCCACTGCTGCGGTTAGAATTTGACCTGGAGTATGCTACAGATGATGAGACAGAAGATGAGGGAACAAGCTGCATGTCAGCATGAGAAGCTCGCACAGCCATGGCTCCACTTGCTGCTCCCATGAGTCCTCCTCCGCTGCACACATCTTGTGGATCCAGCGGTAAAGAAAATGTTGGATTTGGAGGGAAATTACTTTGGTCAGCTGGAAACTCATGAAAACGAGGGTATGGTCCTGTTGGATGGGGAGGTGCCATGATCTCCCCAGACAGCATTGATGAAGAAGAAGATGGTAAGTTTTGATAAGGGTACCCAGTGGGCATGTAGGCCATGTTACCACCATATGCTAATGACCCTGATGACTGTGTGTGTAGTTGAAAATTATAATCAGGATTGCATCCACTCTGACCACTTCTGTCATGCCCTGTATATCCAAAAGATGCATTTGGTACAAAATTCTTCATTTGCTGTGGTGAATAATTACTCTGGTACATTTGATTAGGAGTCATTATGGGATAGTTTTGATTTGCAGGTGGACGATGTGTAGCTCGGCCATAGTTTTGTGTACTGAGCAGTGCTTCTGTTGAGTAGTTGTGTCCTTGTTTGTGGGCTGATGAAGATTTATTTCCCCACATTACCGTTGGCACTGAACCACTGTTACCCTGTTGGGAGCCTCTGGCTGGACTTCTCCGCCGAGACTGAGAATCAGCCTGGGAACTATTTTTGCCATTTCCGTTTCCACGAGACTTACTCTCTGACTTCCTGCTTCCTGATTTACTTCGTGGAGAGTCCTTAGATTTATCTTCAGGCTGAGGTGCTGAACTGTCTTTCTGCTGTCCATTGACAGATCCCTTGCGTGGTTCACTAGAATGACTCACCAAATGACTGACAGAAAAGCATCGAACATGTTCAGAAGCTGGCTCTGGGCGCATTGGTGCATGATCATCTGTGGCTTCTATGAAAGTTCCTGCCATTGGCATGGGTGGGTTGTGAGGAAGGCGGGGATCAGGCATCATCGTAGGGTCAGAAGGTAATAACTCTGCATGCTGGTACTGATGCTGCTTCCCATACCCATAGCACTGATGACGTCCATCGGCCCTTGGCGAGTGGGGCATTTTGCGGCAGTAAGTGTTGTAGTCATAAGTGGGTGGCTGCATATAGCTAGGAGCAGAGACCATTGGAGGATGATATGCCATTGAAACCATCCCAGGCTGCTGGGAAGCTTGCATAACCCCTGTTAGTTGACCTGCAGTAGTTTTGTCTCCTAAAACATCAGCAACTTCACCTACAACTGACGTGCCTAAGCCTGGCACAATATTGGTATTATGAGAGAGAAGTGAATGCCCAGTTGCTTGCTGATGTTGGACGACAGAATTCTGCTGCTGTCGCTGTTGCTGAGCCAATTGTGTCTGTGACTGTTGGTGCTTCTGAAGTGCAGTTTGATTCATGTGAGTTTGGCTGTGAGATGCTGTGGCATGCTGTTGCGTTCTATGGTGTCCTGGATGTTGATGCTGTTGATGCTGCTGTTGCTGCTGCTGCTGTTGCTGTTGTTGTTGTTGTTGTTGCTGCTGCTGCTGCTGTTGCTGCTGTTGCTGCTGCTGCTGCTGTTGCTGCTGCTGCTGCTGTTGTTGTTGATGTTGTTGTTGCTGCTGTTGCTGCTGCTGTGTTGTTGCTGCTGCTGTTTCTGCTGCTGTTGTTGTTGTTGTTGCTGCTGCTGTTTTTGTTGTTGCTGCTGCTGCTGTTGTTGCTGCTGAGTATTACTTGAAGATTGTTGTGGTCCTTGTTTATGACTAGTTTGATATTTAACAATAGACTGTGGATGCTGAGAATGACTCTGAGGAGCTATTGTTTGTGAATTAGCCGGCGATCTCTGTGATCCAACAGTCTCTTGTGTTTGATGGTGCTGTTGATGGTTATGCTGTTGTTGCTGATGCTGCTGCTGCTGCTGCGGGTGCTGCTGAAGAGATGAAATAGGTTTCGAATGAGTTCCCAGTGGAATTTGTTGACTTAACGTGTCACGCTCATGTCTGGGGCTCGTAACAACCTGGTCGTGCTTTATTGGAGGATACTGGATTGTGTTAGTGCTTCCTTGAGTGTTCTGCTGATGTGTGTTTGTTACCGATAACTGCTGCCCAAATACAAGGTGTGATGACTGAGAGGAAATGACTGCAGCTGTGTGGGATGAAGTTTCTGGTGCCTGCAGTGATGACAGCTGCTTAGGTTGCTGCACAGTGAGGGGATTGTCTGCCTCGTGAGGGGAATTTAGTGCACTGGGCTGCTGCTTCTCTGAGGAAGATTGTAACTGTTCACCATCTACTGAAACACTAATGTTTCCAACTTTCTTGAGATGGATAACATTTTCTTCCCTTGTTTTGTGGGTAGATTGTTCTGCTTCTTTCTGTGAGCAATTTTGAATCTCTGGAAAGTGAGTGTCAGATGCAGTCCTTTTCTTATCACTTTCAGATATGTGTTGTATAGTGTGTGTGCTGTAATCAGTGGTCATTGGTTTCTCTTTATTTCCTTCTTGATCTTTCTGAAGTTCTTCTTTCATTGCAGTTTCCCCTTTTGAATTTTGAACCAGTTGCTCCACAGTATCTCTGTTCAAGTGCAACATTGTTTGAGTATTTGCTTCATCCACCAGAGAAACTGATGAAGGACTTCTAGAAACAGAGCTAGAATGATGTTCGTTAACTTTTGAGACTGCAGTTGGTATTTTATTCTGAGCCTCCTGCATCTTGTCTTGAACCTCCTTGTCTTGCACCTGTGTAATGAATGTTGTTTGTTCCTGAGGAATATTTGAAGCAAGTGACCCCACAGATGAATCTACAGCAGTGTGAGAAATAGAACCTGGAGTATGATCCACTGTAAAAAGTTTACTAAGAGACTTAGGGTGTGCCTCAGTAAATCTGACTCCCAGTGTCTTTTTATCTCCCTCACCAGTGAGTGGTAGTGAAGATGATGACAAGGAACTCTGACCAATAGATGTTCCTGGGACACAACCCTCGGGTTCGCATTTTTCCGAAACAAGCCCAGCAGCATCACTTTTTATATGGGATATGCTTGACGCCTCAGGCTGGTGTGTGGACAACGAGGGATTACTGAGTGAATCCAGGGTTACGGCTATCATCTGTGTGGCACTGTGTGAAACAGAATTTTCATTACTTGTTGGGATGATTGACTCACTGGCTTTCTTTTTGTTAATGACTGGTTTTACACTATTTTCCTCTTCCATTCCCAAAACAGTCTTTATCTGTGGCAACGCAGGCATTAAGGAACTAGCCAATGATGATACCACAGGAAGTGTACATGCAGATACTATATCTAAAGATGATGAAGACACCTCAGGAAAGTGAGAGAGAGCACTGTAAGAGGAACCTAGAGAGCTGGATTTTCCAGAATCATGCACTTTGTTTCCCAGTGCTGGAAACATGGCCGAAGCATGGGGGAAATTATCAAGACCATAGGGATCTGGGCATAAGGATGGCATACTTGGGAGAGTTTGTGGTGCTGCTGAAGTAGTGTATGTAGATGATGAGCACGACAAGAGAGATGAAGCCGTTGAAGTACCTCCAGGGAGAAGACTTAAGGCATCTTGTGCTGTACTAGACAAGGGGCTTGGAGTGTAAGTGTTAGTTGATGATAATGACTGCAAAAATGATGCTGAGAAGATCGAAGATGTTGAAAGAGGCAAAGTTGAAGGGGAAGAGAAGACTGGTGCACAACAGGTTGTCACAGGTGGGACAGTAGTTGAACAAGGTGACAGCCAAGAGGTTGTGGTTGAGGGTGCTGTTAATGAAAAAGAAAATGTAGATGGAGAGGCCATTTGATAAGAAGATGACAGTGTGTGAGAGGCAGAGGGCAAAGAGAGTGGGACAGATGATGAGAGTGAGATAGATCCAGATGATAATGATACTGGCACAGATGATGCATGAGTAAGTGAAAGAGGGGAGGACAAAGAGACGGGACCAGATGAAGACAATGGGGATGATGCATGTGTAAGCGAGATTGAAGAAGAGTGTGACAGCGCAGTAGATGCGAATGATAATGGAATAGAAGATGAAAGTGAGACAGGAGCAGGAGGGGAAGATGAGATGAGCACAGATGATGAGAGTGATAGTGGGAGAGGTGCTAGTGTAATGGGAAGAGAGGAAGAAAGTGATGCTGGAATACTTGATGATGACAGCGATAATGGAGCAGAGGTTGACAATGCAATAGGATCAGAGGAAGAATGTGCAACAGGGTCAGGAGAAGAATGTGTAACAGGGTCAGAGGAAGAATGTGCAGCAGGGTCAGCTGAAGAATGTGCAACAAGATCAGGAGAAGAATGTGCAACAAGATCAGGAGAAGAATGTGCAACAAGATCAGGAGAAGAATGTGCAACAAGATCAGAAGAATGTGTAACAAGATCAGGAGAAGAATGTGCAACAAGATCAGGAGAAGAATGTGAAACAAGGTCAGAGGAAGATTGTGCAACAGGGTCAGAGGAAGAATGTGCAACAGGGTCAGAGGAAGAATGTGCATCATGATCAGAAGAAGAATGTGCAACAGAAAGAGCTGATGCTAGTGACATGGACTCTGAGGACTGTGAGGCAGCAACCACAGTGGACAATGATGTAGGAAGAGAAGGTGACGCTAGCACCGGGGCAGACAACGAGAGTGAGGCAGAAACAGATGATGAAGGCAGCGAGACAGAATGAGATGACAATGAGGTTGAGAGTGAGGTTGACAAAGAGATGGGAATAGGAGGAGATGGCATAGAGATGGGGACAGTAGCTGTAGCAGTGAACATACTTGGCATACTCATGTGTGGCATAGTATTACTGATAGCCAGTGGTTTAGATGTATTAGAGGAGTTTGCAGTGGTCAGAGAAATGGAAGCTGATGAGAGAATTCCTGAGGAATAATGATCAGCTGACAGAGATGGAAGATGTGGAACAGGCAGTGGTGGAAGAGCTAATGGATGAGTGTGTGCACTAGACGATAACACTGAGGCAGACCTATGAAAAATGGAAGGTGGTGGAAGAGCTGAGGGCAGTGGCAGCTGGCATATGCTAGGTGCTGAAGATGCTTTTGGTAAATTTTCTCGTGAGAGCAATGGTGTTGTTGCTGTAGAGTACATTGTAGTGGGAAGTATTAGAGGAGTTGAAACTCTAGTGTGGGAACCAGTTACAACTGATGATGTTATGGAAGAGTGTGCTTCTGAGAAACCATCGGGAAGTTCGCCAGCAAAATTATCATTAGATGTAGGTATAGAATGAGTTGAAATGTTTTCGAGAGGTGACTCTACATCCTGTGCCGGTCGAGAGGAGAGACAGAGAGCTGTAATACTATAAGAGCTACTACTAAGGGAATTATCTGTGGAGACCCGGGAACTGACTGCACAACCCAAATGAGTAAGTTCTTCAGGAGCCGCAGATTCTTCAGGTGTTTGTAAGGAAGCAACTTTACCTTCAGTGGAAGTGTTTTCATTAGTTGTCACCTGAGTGACTTCCTCATCATCCCCTGTGTGAACATCAGTTACATGGTCCTCTACATCATCATGCTCTTCAGATTCTGCTTCTTTAATTGGCTTCACAAAATTTTCTGAAGTTGCTCCAGGTGAAGATGGTGGAGAGAAATCGCAGGACCTTGGGTCACTCTCAATTGATCGCAACATTTCTACAAGCCTATCATCTGCAGGACTGCTACTTTCCATGGCAGCTCCACGGATGTTTTCTTCAATAACACATGGCATGTCAACTCGAATATCCATGATATTTCCCAATGGATCTTCCTCGTCACAGTCCATTATCCCTGCTGAGTGTACTAAACCAGTTAGAGAAGATGTGGATATTTCTTGAAGGTCTTGACCTTGTTCATCAGAAATTTCTACTTGGTTGACTGCCAAAGATTTCTGAGTTTGATCCAAGGGCTGTAAGCTATTCAAAGGATTTAGTTTTGACTCTGTTGATAAAGTTGAGTCACAGTCAGTTCTACTCCGCTTTGTTGGT
Source organism: Cherax destructor (assembly GCA_009830355.1). Lineage (NCBI taxonomy): Eukaryota > Metazoa > Arthropoda > Malacostraca > Decapoda > Parastacidae > Cherax > Cherax destructor. The sequence continues at coordinate 7,365 of WNWK01020182.1, read as the reverse complement.
TTACTGTCACATTTTTCTAAAGGAACAAAACGTTTTGATTTTGCTGGTATTCTAGAACTGACCTGAATGCCTTCCTTTCTAGAAGGAGAAACCTGAATCTTAGAGGTGGAATTCATAATTGTTGATGACCCACCAAGAGATGAAATCTGAGACTGACTGGTGGAAATAAGTTTACATGCACAAGGTTTGGGTGCTATTGGTTTGAGCCTCGGTGGTTGGGGAACTGGAGTAATGATGGGCTGAGATGGGAGGAGAAGTAATGGGGAAGAATTCATCATCTTCATAATCTTCCCTCCGTGAAGGATTGGTGGAGGAACTCCGGTAGACATGATGGGCACTCCTGAGAGGGAAGGAGTGACGTAGGTGAGCTGGGAATTATCAGCGATAGGCGGCACCAGCTGAATTGTGCCTGGCCCAGGGTTACCACACTGTAAGAGAACAACCTTCTGGCCTTTATTACTGGTGCTTACCTTGTCTCCTCCTTGCACTTGGAATGTTACCATTTGTGGTGGACTGCTGTAAGTAGTAGATGCTTGAGTGGGAAACTGGGACACAGCAGATGCAGGATGATTCTGGGTGTCTTGCTGCACTGCGACTTGTTGCACATCTTGCACAACTAAACATGCTTCAGAAGTTGGCAACAAAAGGTCTTTGCTTACACTTGATATTTTTGAAGAGTGTTCTGCATCTATCTTTGCATTCCTCGTTAATGATAGAGGCTTATCAGAAGTGTTACTTGTGGCATCTTCCTCATTTTCTATAATATTTACAGTAACTGTGCCATTATTAACAACTCCCTCCACTATTATTTTTTCTTTCGAGTTGTAATTCCTCTGTGCATCAAGTTCACTTGCACAACCTTGAGGTAAAACAGAAATCTGCTCTCTGACATAATTAAGGGGTGAAGTTATATCCTTTTGAGTTACACAGCTATGAGGCAATAGTCTAACTGGATCAATGCTACTCACTCCAGACTGTGTAGCATCAGTAGTCTTTGGTAAAAGTGCAACTGGACTACCTTTGCTGCTGATCCTAGCCACTGCAATACGACTGTTATTCTCCTGTCCAGATGAAGCTATGAGAGTTTGGGAAGTATTATACACATCTCTTGAAGTGTTCTTTATATCAGATGAAATGGTTTCTTTTTCCCTCTGACTACTGTCATTTAAACTACTATGAGCACTATTTTCCAAACTATTCTGAGCCATGGAATCATTATCATGTCCATTAGCAAAAGAAGGAACTCTGGCATGGTTATCCGATATAAACTTTTCAGTGGGTAGAGGAGCATTTCTATGATTATTGTCTTCATTAGGGCTATCATGTAAGTCATCCTCTACTGGTGGATCAAGAGAGTCTGAGGCAGAGTTGTCTACCATCACAGGAACATGCTGACCATATGTTAGCTTCCTCACAGATGTATTTCTGCAGTTGTTCTGAACACATGTTCCTGTTAAAAAGGGGGAAAAAAGGAAAAGACATTGTAATCATACTGAAAAAATGCATAAAAACACGAACACAGAAGTTTTCTATATGTAAAAAAATAAATATTTATAATGGATGCAATAGTGTAATAATTACCCACAATTGACACAAAAAAAGCCACATGGATGGATAAAAATTGAAGAAAGAAGAGTGCTATATATTTTACTAAAACATATACAGTGGAACCCAGAGTTTCGGCCGTAATCCATTCCAGGAGCTAGGCCTAAACTCGAAATGGCTGAAAGTCGAAACAATATTTCCCATAAGAAATAATGTAAATACAATTAATCCGTTCCAGACCCACAAAAATATTCACAAAAAATACATTTTTTAAAGAATAACTATAATTTAACATACAAACAACAAATATAAATACAGTGGACCCTCGGTTTTCGTTCACCTCCAAACTCGAACAATTATGTAAGTGTATTTTCATAAGTGCTTTTGTAAGTGTATTTTTGGGGGTCTGAAATGACTAATCTAATTTACATTTGTCCTTATGGGAACAAATTTGTTTGGTAACGGCACTCAAACAGCATTCTGGAAAGAAATTTCAACGAAAACCGAGGGTCCACTGTACTTAAATGAGTAATATAATACATAAATAAACATTTAAATAAACATTTATGTACCTTTATTGAAGAGTCTTGCTGGCATCTGGAAGATAGGAAGGAGGAGAGAGGGAGGACTTATTGTTTGGTAGGGGAATATCCTTCCATAAAGACTTTAGGTAACAAGTCCTTATCTGGGGTTACTTCCCTTCTTTATCTTTTAGTGCTACAAGGACCAGCTTGAGAGTCACTGGACCCCTCTCTCACAAAATAACTGTCAACAGTCCTCTGTCTCTGGCACCTCTTTAAGATTTCCCTAAAATGGGACA
>WNWK01020182.1:0-2500 GCA_009830355.1 Cherax destructor | reverse complement strand
CATAATAAACTTTATCGCATATTTTACAGGGAATCTTATAGACACATCCGTCAGCATTTTGGGGGGAATTTTTTATCAAAAGTCTTTTTACTGTATCAAGATTTTTAAATACAACTTTGATATTAAAATTCTTAAGAAAGGAAGGCATATCAACCAAGTTTTCATGGTAAGGGAGAACCAACATATTTTTGGTTAAATATGGTTGGTTGTCCCTTTTGGGATTGTAAAAAGTATTCCTAGCTATTTTAAAAGATTTATCAATTATGTTTATAGGGTATTTTAAATCATTAGCTATTTCATAAATTTTAGAGATTTCTTCATCTATGAACTCTGGACTACAAATACGTAAAGCTCTCAAAAACATTGAAGAAAAAACCGACACTTTAACTCTATCTTGATGTGAAGAGTAATAGTGTACATAGGAACAATTATTTGTAGGTTTTCTGTAAATTTTAAATTTTAAATCAATGTTACCCTTAATGTTGCACTGATCAAGTCACATAAGCTTAAAATTCGACTTAATTTTTTAAAAGACTGTTTGAATGAACAAGTTTTGCCTAAATCTCTTTTACCAAATAGACTCCTTGACATGAGAGATCGTCCTTTTGATGATTTTATGAGAATTATTCTTCAGAAACATATTGAAATTACTAAAATACAGGAGAAAGAAGCATTCAAAATATTGAGAAACAAAAAATACTCCTTTTATCAAGCTATTCCATCAGAATGGCAACATAGTATGTTGGATCATTGCTATAATAAACTCAGAAGAATTTGTAATAATCTCAAAAACAAACTACAAAGAAAATTAGATAATTTAATTGAAAATAGTGATTGGACAAAGCACGCTAATAACAATTTTGTAATTAACTTATCAGATGAAATATTAGATAAAAATACAACTGCTGCTCTTGGTTTCGGTTTAAGTTTTGCAACTTCAAAAAAACTTAATAATGTTGAAATTGCAAAAGCCTTTTGTAATTTAGAAAAATCCTCTGATTTATCCACTGATGAAATTAATATTAGTAAGGGGATGGTATATAGCTCAATGTTAAAACAAAATATTCCTAATTGCCCTCAAAGATTTTTTAAGTCGTATGATTCACTTTTGAATAATAAAAATTTGCGTCTTACTAAAGCAGATAAAATAAATGCAATTGTAATTATGAAAGAAACTGATTACCAAGATAAAATGAATAACCTCCTAGATGATTTTGAAACCTATTCTAAACTTAGAAAGAATCCCTTAGAAACTGTTAACAGCAATTTCAATAAAACAATAAAACATCTATTGAAGGGCAAAGATGAATTAATTAAAAAATTTACTTCCACTAATCCATCTTTACCTTATATGTATGGATTAATAAAAACACACAAACCTGGTAATCCTGTTAGACCAATTATTAGCTCTATAGGTTCAGTTTCTTATAAACTTTCTAAATGGCTTGTTGATATTTTGAGCCCAATTGTTGGAAAAATTTCTAATTTTAATGTTAAAAATAACTTAGATTTAGTTGATAAATTAAGCACCTTGACTGATTTAAATGATTTCAATATGGTTAGTTTTGATGTTACCTCCTTGTTTACAAAAGTTCCAGTTGATGATTTACTAAGTTTCTTATCTGAAGAACTTGTTAATTACGATTTACCATTGCCAGTTCCTACTATCATTAAACTTATTAAACTTTGTATTGTTGATGCAAAATTTGTATTTAATGATGAGTTTTACACACAGAAGTTTGGTATGGCAATGGGCAATCCTCTTTCACCTGTTCTTAGTAACTTATATATGGAATTTTTCGAAACAAGATTGCTTAACACTATCCTTCCCAATAGAGCTAAGTGGTATAGATATGTTGATGATATTTTGTGCCTTATGCCTAAGAATGTAGACATAAACCATTTCCTTGTTAAATTAAATAGCTTAGCTCATTCTATAAATTTTACTGTTGAATTCAAGTAAATAACTCATTGCCCTTCCTAGATGTTTTTATTATTAAGGGTAACATTGATTTAAAATTTAAAATTTACAGAAAACCTACAAATAATTGTTCCTATGTACACTATTACTCTTCACATCAAGATAGAGTTAAAGTGTCGGTTTTTTCTTCAATGTTTTTGAGAGCTTTACGTATTTGTAGTCCAGAGTTCATAGATGAAGAAATCTCTAAAATTTATGAAATAGCTAATGATTTAAAATACCCTATAAACATAATTGATAAATCTTTTAAAATAGCTAGGAATACTTTTTACAATCCAAAAGGGACAACCAACCATATTTAACCAAAAATATGTTGGTTCTCCCTTACCATGAAAACTTGGTTGATATGCCTTCCTTTCTTAAGAATTTTAATATCAAAGTTGTATTTAAAAATCTTGATACAGTAAAAAGACTTTTGATAAAAAATTCCCCCCAAAATGCTGACGGATGTGTCTATAAGATTCCCTGTAAAATATGCGATAAAGTTTATTATGGTCAAACTGGTAAAAGTCTTGAACT
>WNWK01020181.1:0-36338 GCA_009830355.1 Cherax destructor | reverse complement strand
CTGGGTGCTTGATGTCAGATGGGAAGACTTCGCCACAAGCGAGTCTCTCCATGCCCAGTTAGACATCCCTGCGCTGAATCTGTACTGGAAGACTCTCAGTGACAGACAGATAGACAAACTTGAGACACGACATGACTACTGGACCTCTCTCCTTGACGAAGACATTCGTAGACCCACAAACCAACACAACCTTTTCTATTCCTTGTATGGAACCTGCTCTTAACCCTATTTACAAATAACCTTTAGATCCTATGTCAGGTACCTTGAGCTGTTCGCCCTCTGACCCACTTTCGCCTTAGCTGCTGGGTTAAGCCCTGGCTCAACTTCTACACTCTCTCCTTCGGCTGTCCCGTCCTCCCCGCTAACCCCACAGAAGTCTCATCAACAGAAGAGGCCTGCTATTCTTGTTCTCAAGTCTGCCCCAAGATCGCCTTAGCTGCTGGTTAAGCCCTGGCTCTATTTCTACGACTAAGAAGACTCCTCTCCAGCGCTATTCTTCGTCTGTACCGTCTTCCCGCTCATCCCATTGGGATCTTACCTGAACTTATTCTATTCGATTCGATTCCTTTCTGTTAGTGTGACTTTGTACATAGTCCAAGTCGGACCGAAACGTCGTCGTAAACTTCTCTTCTATGTGTGGATATTTGTGTATTCACTTTTAATTTCCTTCTTTACACACCCTACCAAACTCGTCCACCAACCTCTGCAACTTCTCTTCAGAATCTCCCAAAAGCTGACGATCTTACTAACAACGTAAAATACGATCAGGTTAACAGTTAAATACATGATCCAGAAACTCATGCAACAGACGATTCAAAATATTCACCAGCAGATGAACCACTTAACGATCCAGTAAACGATCCAGCAGACAATCTAGTACATCATTTAAATAATCCAGTAGACAATCCTAGCACACTGTTTAAATAATTCAGCAGACAATATAGCACACCATATAACAAATGATCCAGCAGACATTCTAGCACACGATTTAACAAATGGCCCAGCAGGCAGTTCTTTAGCATTTAATTTAGTAAATTTGAAGGTACACAGGGGGTGTTTTGACCAGGTGACAACACTCTCTCACACAAAAGCAATCTTTCACCATCTGTTAATTCATACGAAACACTCAAAGGGAATGGAAGGTAATCAAGTTTAATCTAAAGAATAAGAAATTAGCTCCATTACCTTAGAGTAAATGCCCTTGACACAGGTACACAGGTGAAGAAAGGCATTTCTTCAGGTGCATTCAGAGAGAGAACACATCACTAACAACTGCTCTCAAAATACCATATATAAATATACAATACAAATACTCTTCACTTTAGGATATATATATATATATATATATATAATATATATATATATATATATATATATATATATTATATATAATATATAAATATATGTCTGACGATTAGGTAAAACTGGTCAATTAGCAAAGAACTCATCTAAAATTAAAGTCCTTTTCTAAAATTTTCTCTATGTTTGAAGTTTATATTTTTTCATTTATGTTAAAATGTAAAAAATTAAAATAATATTGTACCAAGAGAAACTTTGAAAACCTACCTAACCTTATTACAACAAGCGCAATTTAATTTAGCCTAACCCAACTAAATATATTTTAGATACGTTAACATTAATTTATTAATAAACAAACACAATGAAATATATTTTTTTCGTTATGTTCAGAATGATTTTGGCGAAATTATTTCATACACAAATTTTCACTTGTCTTATATGGCAAGATGAGCCTTGCTATTTAAGCCAAAATCGCAAGTTTTACCTAATCGGCACGACATATATATATATATATATATATATATATTTTTTTTTTTTTTTTTTTTTTTTTTAATATTTATAGGATGGGGTCCCCCTCTAGGGCAAATTGTGGGACCCATAGCCTCAGAGAAGTGGATATAAAGGCTTCAAGGAAGAATATTTAGGGTTTCTTTCTGAAGAAATTTGAATATTCCACTTCCCTACCATGTATATATATATATATATATATATATATATATATATATATATATATATATATATATATATATATATATATATATAAAAAAATCACAGTAAACAGGTGATATCAAAATATGCAAGACAACCACTATGAAAAATAGAGGAATTCCAAGCGCTTTCGTGACTACTTACATTATCAAGGAACTATAAAAGGAAACATGACAAGAAGGCTTATATAAGGGGCGAGACTACACCTCACAGTCACATCACACTAACAAAGACAACACCTCACAGTAGCGTAACATCTCACGACTCTGTGAAGAGGAACATAAGAAAGGATCTGAAACTCTTCCCAAGAATTAAGATTAGTCCAATTTATCATTAAATTCTTCCCAAATTTTATTAATTATAAACGAATCCAATTTATATAAACCAAAAGAAATATTCCCAGCACACAGTATACTGAGTGAAGGTATGTTTCTAGCACACGGTATACTGAGTGAAGGTATATTCCTAGCACACAGTATACTGAGTGAAGGTATATTCCTAGCACACAGTATACTGAGTGAAGGTATATTCCTAGCACACAGTATACTGAGTGAAGGTATATTCCTAGCACACAGTATACTGAGTGAAGGTATATTCCTAGCACACAGTATACTGAGTGAAGGTATGTTTCTAGCACACGGTATACTGAGTGAAGGTATATTCCTAGCACACAGTATACTTAGTGAAGGTATATTCCTAGCACACAGTATACTGAGTGAAGGTATATTCCTAGCACACAGTATACTGAGTGAAGGTATATTCCTAGCACACAGTATACTTAGTGAAGGTATATTCCTAGCACACAGTATGCTGAGTGAAGGTATATTCCTAGCACACAGTATACTGAGTGAAGGTATATTCCTAGCACACAGTATACTGAGTGAAGGTATATTCCTAACACCCAGTATACTGAGTGAAGGTATATTCCTAGCACACAGTATACTAAGTGAAGGTATATTCCTAGCACACAGTATACTGAATGAAGGTATAATCCTATCACACATTATACTGAGTGAAGGTATATTCCTAGCACACAGTATACTGAGTGAAGGTATATTCCTAGCACACAGTATGCTGAGTGAAGGTATATTCCTAGTACACAGTATACTGAGTGAAGGTATATGCTTAACACACAGTATACTGATTGAAGGTATATTCCTAGCACACAGTATACTGAGTGAAGGTATATTCCTAGCACACAGTATACTGAATGAAGGTATATTCCTATCACACATTATACTGAGTGAAGGTATATTCCTAGCACACAGTATACTGAGTGAAGGTATATCCCTAGCACACAGTATACTGAGTGAAGGTATATTACTAGTACACAGTATACTGAGTGAAGGTATATTCCTAACACACAGTATACTGATTGAAGGTATATTCCTAGCACACAGTATACTGAGTGAAGGTATATTCTTAGCACACAGTATACTGAGTGAAGGTATATTCCTAGCACACAGTATACTGAGTGAAGGTATATTCCTATCACACACAGTATACTGAGTGAAGGTATATTCCCAGCACACAGTATAATGAGTGAAGGTATATTCCTAGCACACAGTATACTGAGTGAAGGTATATTCCTAACACACACAGTATATTCTGTATCAGCTATTTTCCTAAGAATAATTATAGGTCTTTTTCAAGTGTAAAGCCTAGTTAATTCTCATATATATATAAAGATGAGGATATTTAACATTGTCAAAAATGCAATATATATTCAGATCATAGCTGGTATACACATTATAAAATGGCTGAGGCTTGAGCAATGGCAGGTGTTTCTATAACTTGCATTTGTGGTCACAGTGGGGCCCATGCTACCCTTCCTATTCTGTAAAAAATATGACTAGTTGGGTGAATCTTATTGTAGCCATCTGGCCCAGTTGTTAAAGCACTGGCCGGTGAGTTTTAAGGACCCCTTCACCATGGGTTCAAACCCCACCCGTTCCCTGATTTATTTACATTCGTGTCTTTACGATTTGATGAGTAATTACTTACATATGGTAATATCCATTTTTCAATATAACTGAAAATAATATTTATTTAGCATACAAATGTGACTCAACCAGAAGAAATTAAAATAATATTTAAAATAGTTCTGTGAGATGCAAATTCATTTATTATAACATTAGTCTGGACTTTTATGCCGTTTATGTGCTGATGGAAGGCAACGAGAGCATTCTTTGTGCATATAATGGCCACTGAAATTCTTTATTGTGCTATCGACAACAACTTTGTCAATGATTTTAAATGCAAATGAAGGTAATTCTTGTTTTGTGATTTATAATATGTATTTGTTATAAAAAAATATTATCGTCTCCTCAGCTGCGTATCTCTCGCCTGTTGAGATAATACTAGTGACACATATACTTAGTAGATATGACGTTGTACTCAACCTTATTTCTCCTACTCATTGAGATTGTACTCTTTGTAATATCTCCCACATAGTGTGGTTGTACTCAGCGTAATATCTCCCACATAGTGTGGTTGTACTCAGCGTAATATCTCCCACATAGTGTAATTGTACTCAGCGTAATATCTCCCACATAGTGTGGTTGTACTCAGCGTAATATCTCCCACATAGTGTGGTTGTACTCAGCGTAATATCTCCCACATAGTGTGGTTGTACTCAGCGTAATATCTCCCACATAGTGTGGTTGTACTCAGCGTAATATCTCCCACATAATTTGGTTGTACTCAGCGTAATATCTCCCACATAGTGAGGTTGTACTCAGCGTAATATCTCCCACATAATGTGGTTGTACTCAGCGTAATATCTCCCACATTACTTCTGTTCTTAGTGCACTATCTCTCCTGCATATTAAAGTTCTCCTCAGTACCAGCTCTCCCACATGGCGAGGATGCACTCACCACTATGTGTCCCCCATGTTTGTCAGCTCTGTCTCTTCTATACAGTGAACTTCAACTTTTCCTCAAATTAAGGAAGTTCTCGGCACCATCTCTCCCGCTGTTACTTTTAGAGCCGTCACTCTCACACATTAGACGTCTCACCGTATTCTACTCTTCAAAGTGTTTCTCACCTAAACTAGTATTCTACTCTTCAAAGTGTTTCTCACATAAACTAGTATTCTACTCTTCAAAATGTTTCTCACATAAACTAGTATTCTACTCTTCAAAGTGTTTCTCACCTAAACTAGTATTCTACTCTTTAAAGTGTTTCTCACATAAACTCGTATTTCTTAAGAATATCCTCCCTTTTGATGTCCTCTTTAAGTGTCCTAGGCGGTGAGAAGGGTAACTTAGGTAGGATTGAAGTGTCAGTACTCTGCCATTCCTGTTTAATGACACTCAAGATTTTTGAGGACACCTCCAGGCCGCTAAACTTTCGCTTAAAGTTTGGAAAAATCACAAAAACTTTGGCAGTTTTTTCATGTCTTCGGCAGTAGTGCATGAGGCACCGTCCACCATACAAAAGTTGTCCTGGCACTTCTAGAATCTGCCAGGAAAATAGTCTGCTAGAAGCGAGCTTGTTTATGACGCCTACTGTATAATATAGAGAAGTCCTTCCTCCTTCTAAGATGAATTGGTCAATTAGGACGAACTGCCCCTAAAATTAAACTTTCCTCAAAAGTTTTATTACGGATTAATAAATATATTATTTTCATTCAAAACAGAGTATTTTTTTACATTTGCGGCCAAGCTAATTAAGAGACATTAATAACCTTGATATTTCAAATGTAGCTTACTTTTGCCTAGCTCTAATTAAGAGACCTTCATAACCTTGATATATCGATTGTAACTTACTCCTGCATAGCTCTAATAACCATTTCATAGGTCTGTTTATATTTAATATATATTAATTAAAATTCATTAGGCATATTTTTCTCGGTTTCAACTGATTTTCGTTGATTTATTTCATATACAATTTTCTCTCGTTGTTTATTCCGCTAAATTAACCTTAGCATTCCAGGCGAAACTCTCTGATTCGGCTTATCTGGCACAACAGCGAACTCTGCCTCTGGTACTTGGATGATGGCGCCCTGACAAGTACACAAGAGTCCCTGCTAGAGGACCTACAACTGGTGAAGTCACAGGAAGAGCTTTAGGACTCATTCTCAATCCTTCGTGAAGCCTCAGCCTGTCTAGGAGCATCATGTTAAGACCACCGCTGGGTCATTAGACCATCGACACAGTCCTCAAAGATAAACTGAATGACCTAAAGAGAATGGAGGAGAGAATATGTGATCTGGATGCCCATTACTCCCTGTATTTCCTCACAAGATGTCTAACTCTGCCAAGACTAGCTTACTTCTCGAGGTGTTCTCCCTCCTACGCCAACCCAATACTCAGTGAATATGAAACAGTCCTGATATCTATCTTCAGAAAGGCACTGAATCAGTTACTGGAAGATAAGCAATGGGGTCAAGCAACTCTTCCAGAGCGACTGGGAGGTATAGGGGTGCTCAAGGCAACGCAGGTAGCATTACATGCATTTCTTTCCTCGTGTATGGCTTCCACTGAACTGGTTTAGGAGATTGTCCCAGAACGCTTGAGAAATGCTGTAGGAGCTCAAGACACCAAGTTCATGGAAGCAGCCACGCAGTGGAATAGCTCCTCCCAAAGACTACAAACAATCCGATTGAGACAAACTGATCCTGGAAAAAATCGCCTACTCAGTGTTCAACAATGCCTCAGAAAAGGACAAAGTTCATCTCCTACCGGTGAAGACTCAACTCGCACGCCATTTGAATTGGTGCAGCTCTTCGCTAGGTCACCGCCAAACTCACCGAACAAAGGCGCATTTGCGGAAGGGCGTCAGCTGATCAATTTGTTCCATATGGTCTCGTATGTCATACATCAGAGGGGAAGTATGCCAGACATAAGGAGGTCACTGACATCATAAAGCGAAGTCTCGCCAAAGCCCTTTGCCCAACAGAACGGGAACCTCGGGTACTGAGGTCTGATGGTTGCCAAAAGCGTCCAGATGGAGTCATCATGCTACCCTGGTAGAATGGTTGGCAGATTGCATGGGACTACACCTGTGTCTCTACATTGGCTGACACCTACTTGCCACACTCTGAAGATGAAAGGGGTTGTGCTACCAGCTTCTGGGAGACCCAGAAGATCAACAAATACAGATGGCTGCCACCATGCTATATCATCGTCACAGTAGGGTCGGAAACCCTCGGATCACGGGGCAAGTGTTCTCTAACATATCTCAAAGACTTCGACTAAAACGTCGTCACGGAAACCAAGGACCGCAGAGCGGCCAGCTTCCTCTATCAGAGACTCAGTGATGCGATCCAGAGGGAAAATGCTTGCAGCATTATTTAGGGCATGCGGTCCCACGCTGGGGAGCTGGAAGAAGTATTTGAGATGTAGGCTCTGAGATGTCACTTATACTGTTCTCCTTCCCATTGTATCATTGTTACTGAATTTTGTTTTTAAATAAACTTCACACAGAATATAGTGAGTGGTAGAAGAAGAAAATACTCAAACAGCTTCGAGGAGAATCCTGAGTTTTCCCTGAAGTACGTTTATTCTCTCAGGATGAGGGTTCCAAGTCCAGTTCTAGAGGTGGTACCTCCCTACACACACACGCACACACATGAGTGGAAGAGCAAACTAGTTGAGCTATCTGCGAAAATGGAGAAGAGGATGGATGCGGAGAAGAATGAATGGGAGTCACAAGCTGAAGTTGCACAAGCTAGGATATGGGCCCTAGAATATGAGGTAAATATGCTGAAGCAAGTTACAGGGCTATTGCCCAGAGGACACATGGCACTGGAAGCAGATACACCCCTATTAAACGAGGAGCCCAAAGGAAAGGAAGGAAACAAGACTTATGCTAAGGACATGTCAGTCCACCAAGCAAGGCCAAGGAATGTAGGGGAAGAGCCGTTAGGAGCAGGCATAGCAGAAAGTAAGAGGGGAGAAGGTAGAGAAGGTGATAGGTCCCATGCAGAGGCACGACCATGCCACCAAGAGTTACAGGAAAAAATAAGGTAGAAAATGGCTATGTACAAATGGGACCCAGAGACACAGAGGGAAAGGCAATGGGAGGAGGAGAGGGAGAAGTCAGTGTTTATTCATGGGTTTCAGGAGAGCGAAGAGAGGACACATAATAAAAGATGACAGAAAGAAAAACACTAGAGTGAAAACATCATCAAAGAAATAGGCGAGGAGGATATGACTGAGATAGTAAATTTTTAGAGAATAGAAGGGTAGTTTAAGGGGATAAATTGGCTAGTCAAACTGATTTCACTGGTCAACAGCCAAAATACTTCCGATACCAGAGTAGCAATTTCCAACTAATTTTAGGTTACTCATGGTTAAAATTGTTTGTTAGCTCTACTTTTCAATATAGACCTACGTGTCACAACAGGATCCAACAAGCTTGTGTCAGTCTCCCTTTCCTTCATTATTGTTCCAGCAGTTATAGAGGGTGGTTGTGCTGTGCAAGTTTATATTTTGATGTGAAAGGTAGGTGATTTTCTTAGCCAAACACTTTTTAAACCATGTACTGCTGCTTTCTATGTGAATGGGACAGCCGTGCAAGAGGTTGCCACTACATCAGGAGAGACTGGCCACCTCGTCAATCATTGGAGTCTGGGATGAACAATAATAATAATAATAATAATAATAATAATATCTTTATTTACTACAAGTACATGTACATGGTATACAGGCCTAGCTGACATCAGTGACATACTACTATATAGAAAGTCCCTTGTTATGCTGAGCATTTCGGGCAGATTAGGTCAGTGTCCTAGGATGCGACTCACACCAGTCGACTAACACCCAGGTACCCATTTTTACTGATGGGGAACATAGACAACAGGTGTAAAGAAACACGCCCAATGTTTCTGCCCTGGCTGGGAATCGAACCCAGGCCCTCGCCGTGTGAAGCGAGAGCTTTAGCCACCAGACCAACATCCACCTCTCATTGAACCAAACAAAATTTTGCTACCACCACTACACATAAAACTGGAGCTCATGAAAAACTTTGTAAAAGCTATGGACAAATCCGGTCAGGGATTCAAATATTTAACATCAAAATTCCCCTCACTGAGTGATGCTAAGATAAGAGAGGGAGTCTTCAATGGTCCTCATATTCGAGAGCTTCTTAAAGATGGTGACTTTGAATCAGACCTCCATGGGGAGGAGAAAGCTGCTTGGGAAGCATTCAAGTTAGTGGTGAAGGGATTTCTCAGAAACAGAAGGGAATTGGTGGAAAACCTCATCAAGGCTTACAAGAACATTTAGACTTTTATCCAGAGAACTTTGGGGCAGTTAGAAACGAACATGGTGAACGGTTTCACCAGGATATTTCAACCATTGAAAAATGGTACCAGGGCAAATGGAGCACAAGAATGCTTGCAGACTATTGTTGGACATTGGCAAGAGATGATTCTTCAGCCCACTATAAGCGTCAAGCAAAAAGGCAGAGAGTAGGTACGGATTAGCGTTTAAAACATGCTGACACACATTGTATGCTATAATAAAATAATAAAATATTACATGTCTCGTATCTTAAAACTTATAGCCAATAAACATTTTTCAAGGTGATATTTGGATTCATGACATGAAAATACATAAGAATTAACTAATCTCATTTAAGAAGCATACAACTTTTCAAAAATTGTTGACCAGTGTTTTCCACGGCTGAAGGAATCACCAACATACAAGAGGGTGTTCCTAGACTGCGACAGAACAAGAATAGAATGACAACAGAGGAGGGAGAAGACAGGAAAATTAGAAACGAAAGGGTTTAGGAAGAGTGAGACATGGACAGAGTCAGTAAAGGACAACCAGAGCCTTTCAGAGCAACAAGTGCAAGCACACACATAACCACTATCAGAACCCCACAGCCAAACACGCTATCGCAACACAAACCACAATCCACACTTTTAGCTCCCACCCTACAATATGCTGCAGAATCCCACAGCACACTACCAGACCCTCCAGAACACAGTGTTGGAGAAGAAAATGAAGGTATATTACACCAACTCTGATGGAATAACGAATAAGTGGGCGGAGTGGCACGAAAGAATCAAAGAAGCATCACCAGACATCATAGCTCTCACCGAAACCAAGCTCACAGGAATGTCAACAGATGCAATCTTTCCAACAGGATATCAGATCGTGAGGAAAGACGGAGGGAACAGAGGGGGTGAAGGAGTGGCAATGCATATAAAAAAAATGAGATTTTGATGAGCTGGAAAGAGTACAAAGAAGAGAAGCAAGAGACTACATAATAGGAACACTTCATTCTGGAGGTCCCAAAGTGGTAATTGCAGTGATGTATAACCCACCACAGAACAGCAGAAGGCCAAGGCAAAAGCGTAACAGAGCGATAGTTGACACACTGGCTGAAGTGGCCAGAAGGGCTCATACGAGAAGGGCAAAGCTACTGATTGTGGGTGTCTTCAATCACAGAGAAATTCACTGGGAGAACTTGGAGCCACATGGGGGCCCAGAAAAGCGAGACTGGACCTAGTATTCACCTTGAGTAGTGGAGATATTAAGGACATCACATATTAAAGACCCCTCGGGGCCAGTGACCACGTGGTTCTGAGGTTTGAATACTTAGTAGAGTTACAAAAGAAGAGGGAAGCAGGAATGGCAGGACGAACGAAGCCAAAGTACAAAAGAGGGGACTACAGAGGCATGAAGAATTTCCTGCACGAGGTTCAGTATGACAGAGCACTGGCAGGGAAGTCAGTAAATGAGATGATGGAAAAGGGGACAACAATATGAAAGGAAGCTGAGGAGAGGTACAAATGGGTAACATAAATAACGAGAAGTCCAGAATGAGCCCTTGGTTCACTCAAAGGAGTAGAGAGGCCAAAACCAAGTGTGCAAGAGAATGGAATAAGTATTAAAAGCAAAGGACCCAGGAGAATAAGGAAAGCAGTCGTAGAGACAGAAATGAATATGCACAGGTAAGAAGGGAGGCCCAACGACAATACGAAAATGGCATAGCATCGAAAGCCAGATCTGACCCTAAGCTGTTGTACAGCCACATCAGGAGGAAAACAACAGTCAAGGACCAGGTGATCAGGCTGAGGAAGGAAGGAAGAGAGATCACAAGAAACGACCGTGAAGTATGTGAGGAGCTCAACATGAGATTCAAGGAAGTGTTCACAGAGGAGAGAAAAGGGACTCCAGAAAGAAGGAGAGGTGGGGTACACCACCAAGTGATGGACACAATACATACAACCGAGGAAGAAGTGAAGAGGCTGCTAAACCTCCTAGATACCTCAAAGGCGATGGGGCCGGATAACATCTCTCCATGAGTCCTGAGAGAGGGAGCAGAGGAGCTATGTGTACCACTAACACCAATCCTCAACACATCTATCGAAACAGGGCAACTACCTGAGGTATGGAAGACAGCAAATAAAGTCCCAATTTTTAAAAAAGGAGACAGACACGAAGCATGCCACATATAAACTAAATAATGTAGACCTTAATGTTACGGATTGCGAAAAGGATTTAGGAGTTCTGGTTAGCAGTAAGTGTTCGCAATAAAGCTAACAGAATCGTTGGCTTCATATCAAGAAGTATAAATAATAGAAGTCCTCAGGTTGTTCTTCAACTCTATATATCTTTGGTTAGGTCTCATTTAGATTATGCTGCACAGTTTTGGTCACAGTATTACAGAATGGATGTAAATGCACTGGAAAACGTACAAAGGAGGATGACAAAGTTGATCCCATGTATCAGAAATCTTCTGTATGAGGATAGACTGAGGGCCTTGAATCTGCACTCTCTAGAAAGACGTAGAATTAGGGGGGATATGATTGAGGTGTATAAATGGAAAACAGGAATTAATAAAGGGGATGTAAATAGCGTGCTAAAAATATCTACATTGACAGGACTCGCAGCAATGGTTTTAAATTGGAAAAATTCAGATTCAGGAAGGATTTAGGAAAGCACTGGTTTGGTAATAGAGTTGTGGATGAGTGGAACAAACTCCCGAGTTCCGTCATAAAAGCTAAGACGTTGTGTAGTTTTAAAAATAGGTTGGATAAATACATGAGTGGGTGTGGGTGGGTGTGAGTAAGACCTGACTAGCTTGTGCTACTAGATCAGATACCGTGCTCCTCCCTTAAGTGAATGTGACTGACCTAACTAGGTCAAGGCATTGGCTTAAGTCGGTGGGAGAATTGAACCTGCCTCGCATGGGCTAGTAGGCTTGCTGCAGTTTTCCTTCTTTCTTATGTTCTTATTAAACTACAGACCAGTGTCACTGACATGTATAGTATGCATAATCATGGAGAATATTATCAGGAAAAGAGAGGTGGAGCACCTAGAAAGGAATGAGCTTATCAACGACAACCAGCACGGTTACAGGGACGAGAAATCCTGTGTCACAAACCTACTGGAGTTCTATGACAGGGTGACAGCAGTAAGACAAGAGAGAGACGGATGGTTAGATTGCGTTTTCTTGGTCTATGAGAACGCTTTTGACACAGTTCCAAACAAGAGAATAGTGCATAAGCTAGACGACCAGGCAGGTATAACAAGGAAGGCACTGCAATATATCAGGGAATACCTGTCAGGAAGACAACAGCGAGTCATGGTACCTGGCAAGGTGTCAGAGTGGGCACCTGTGACGAGCAGGTTTCCACAGGGGTCAGTCCTAGGACCAGTGCTGTTTCTGGTATATGTGAACGACATGACGGAAAGAATAGACTCTGAAGTGCTCCTGTTTGCAAAGTCATGAAGATTGGGAAAGAACAAAGAAGACCGCAAACGGAGTACAGTCTAGGGGGGCCAGAGACCACAAACATTACTCAAGGAAAAGGATCTTGGGGTGAGTATAACACCGGGCATATCTCCTGAGGCACACATCAACCAAATAACTGCTGCAGCATATGGACGCCTAGCAAACCTAGGAATAGCATTCTGACATCTCAATATAGAATCGTTCAGGACCCTGTACACCGTGTATGTCAGGCCTATTCTGAAGTATGCAGCACCAGTTTGGATGGTGGCAGTGTCGAGTTACCGTCTGCCAAACCTCAGCCTGGCCCTCCAAGAAATCTGTTTGTACCTTAACTGTGTTAAAGAAGCAGTTAGAGAGTAACTGCTTCTTAATTAAACACAGTTAAGTTATGAACAGATGTCTTCCTCGAGGGGCCAGGCCGAGGTTTGGCAGACGGTAACTCGACACCGCCACCAGCCTTGAAACGCTGCACCCAGTTCCTCACTGAACGCTCACACACACTAACATTCTTCACTATTTCTTTCGTCTGGTGCCCAGCTTTGTGAAGCCCTATGATTTGAGCTATAGTTTCAGGTGTTAAAGACTTCCTTTTACCCATAACCAAAGGGAACTCTGGACAAAAGATTGGGCGGATGAGAGACAAAAGTGCAACACTTCCTCTCACCATGGCAGCCACGTGAGCAATGAGATGTTACTGTGAAGTGTGGTGGCAGGCCGTGACGTCATGCTAACGACACTGTATATATATCAATAACAACACTGTGACTAACCAAGGACTCGAAACCATGTTGTTTTGACCCGCCTCATGGTGAGCGAAAACCACATGATGCTCTAACTCGCAGACCACCAAATCCTATAAGAATCAAGCATCCAGCAGAGCTAGGTGTGTTTCCTTGATATGAGAACATACAGAGGGGTGGGTGCCTCTGAGCAAATTTCATTCTACTCCCCGTTTGGTGTACTAGTTCAGAGGCACCCACACCACTCTATGTCCTCGGATCAAGGTAACTATTACAAACTCAGGTTCTCAAGGCCTGTTAACCTGGTCGTAAAAGGGAGCTTGGAACAAAGTAAACACAGGAAAACAGATCTAATTAAATCATCTATTACAGCCAGGAAACAGGTATACATAAACGAATGTCTGACCAAAAAACGTCAGAACCTCTTGTATAGAATCAGAAAACTTAAGCGAGAGAATAATGATAAAATCCACCAATGTTTCACCCGGGATGGAAAAATTCTAGTGAAGAAAACAAGTGTAGGTCAGTTATATACTATCACAAGTGTAGGTCAGTTATATACTATCACAAGTGTAGGCCAGTTATATACTATCACAAGTGTAGGCCAGTTATATACTATCACAAACGAGAATGAACTATCAAGATTTCTTAGGGATGCAAATATTACAGAGACTGTCTAAATACAATGTCCAAACCAAACCCCTACGTATAGTGTATTGTTTTGTTCATCTACCTCATTTAATATTTGTCTATTCTTTGATGACTATTTTTGCCATATAGTGTTATTTTTATTTTTAAATACATACAGTTTTTAATTGTGCCCGTTTTTCAAACCACATTTCTATATATTCTGATCAGCTTAATTGCTTACAAGTTATATTTACTTTTAATCACCTTAATTGCTAAAAATTGTATTTACCTTTTATCCTTTTCTCCAACCTCATTTCTATATATTATTGATCACCTTAACTGCCTAAAATTTTGTTTCAAGACATTTTTTACTATTAATATATTTTACTTTTGTACACTTTAGCACTTTATTCTCCTATAATAGATTACTTTCATGTTTTTTATATTGCCTTTAATAAATTCTTTATTCACAATTAGTGCAATACTGAATCTAAATATTTGTTCCATAATAACTTAATATTAGTCATTAATTTTCCAACCATTTCAATTAGCTAGTTAAATAGTAATTCAATTACATTGTAAAGATATATCCTAAATCTCTGTAACTTTTGTTAAAAGTGTGTTAATCCAATAGTTAGTAAAATCAATTCATCAGATATCATATTTTTAAGTTTAGCATTATTCTTTGTTCTTAAGTCTTGTTCTAGAATCACACTCATATATAAACATTTGTCTAATTAATTAACTAACTCAGGTGCTAACTCAGGTGCTATAGTTTTAGATTCTTTTTAACTGTAAATGCTGAATTGCAAAAAATATCTACCTGGATGATGACTAACAAACTTACTCTCAATATTGATAAAACCTATTTCATTCAGTTTGGGAACATAGCTACAAATGTACCACTTAACATAATGATAAACGGGTCCCCTATCACAAAACTCACAGAGGGAAAATTCTTAGGAATCCATCTTGACAGTGGCCTCAAATTTCAAACACATATACAACAAATTTCCAAGAAAGTCTTAAAGACTGTGGGAATACTATCCAAGATACGGTACTATGTTCCACAACCAGCTCTCCTTACCCTATATCACTCACTCATTTACCCCTACCTCACCTATGGAATCTGCACATGGGGCTCTACATCAATAACTCATCTCAGACCATTAATAACACAACAAAAGGCAGCAGTTAGAATGATAACACATTCACACTCCAGACAACATACTCCACCAATATTCAAAAACCTAAACTTACTCACCATACAAGACATCCATACTTTTTACTGTGCCTATTACATACATAGAACACTCTATGCAAATATTAACCCACCACTCAAACTTCTCCTTACCAATTTTAACAGGACACATGACCATAACACTAGACACAGATCACTCCACGATGTTCCCCGTGTCCATCTAACACTATGTAAAAACTCAATGCATATAAAAGGAACGAAAATTTGGAATTCATTACCTGTCATTGCCAAAGAAACCCTGCCTGTACCCCAATTCAAAACGACGCTAAAAAAACACCTTCTCACCAAAACCTAAATGCACAATATCAAACATTCCCAACAAAGTAGAATAATCACTTAAATGTATAAACCTGATTAATCACTTAAATGTAAAAACCTGTTATGAATAATACATACTGAGCTAACTGTTACTATAACATTTACATTATAATGACCACATAAAATGTAATTGAAATGCAACTTATTGTTTTAAATTGTTATCTCACTCAATTAATTGCATTGCTACAATTAAGAGATTATTATGTTCAACTTATATCCAAATTTTACAACTTAGATACACAATTATACTTATTTTATAAAATATCAACCATAATTTTATACCATGTAGTCTACTATTACTTAATCTTAAGAATGCCCACAATGCACAGCATATTAGGGGCTTTTGGCATGTACACCTCATTTATACTTAACTATGTATCATGTCTAAATAACAACATTGTATCATGTCTAAATAAACTATTATTATTATTATTATTATTATTATTATTATTATTATTATTATTATTATTATTATTATTATTATTATTATTATTATTATTATTATTATTATTATTTTTATTATTACAGTAGAAACTTTGAATTGTATTTTCCTTCACCAAGTATATATAGATTTATACAATGTACACTATATACAGCAGAATATTAATTAGTGCACGCCACGGTAGTCAAGGCAACCCAGCAGCCAAGAGACAACCATGTTTCAACCAGCACAGAATAAAAATGACAAGGGTAAAAAAGGTGCGTGGTAACCACGTCACCTTTACAATTTCCAGAGTAAAACACCTAGCTCTGCTGGGTGCTTGATTCTTGTAGGATTTGTTGGTCCTGGGGGTTAGAGCGTCATGTGGTTTTCTTTCACTATGTCCTGCCAAAACAACATGGGTTCGAGTCCTTGGCTAGTCGCAGAGTTGTTATTGATCAATATCACTCATTCGTGGTTACAATAATATATATATATATATATATATATATATATATATATATATATATATATATATATATATATATATATATATATATATATATATATATATATATATATATTATATATTTTTATATATATGGAGTCGATGTGTTCAGGCCATCAATGGAACGATGCAGATCTTTTATTGCGGACGGATAATCCTTCGTTTATACATACAGTGGAACTAGTAAAACATTTTTATAAGTTCTTCAAGTAATGTTCGATTTATGTGCATTCTAAAAGAACCATCCATAAATTTTAACCTGTAAAAGCCATTTCCAGAAAAAGTTATTTTCTTCTTCCTAACTCGTTACAGAGAAGAACGATGTCTTAGTGATTACATCTCTTGAACGATGTCTTAGTGATTACATCTCTTGAACGATGTCTTAGTGATTACATCTCTTGAACGATGTCTTAGTGATTACATCTCTTGAACCAAGACTGAAGAAAAATTACGTTTGTGACGAAATGAGAGAGCGATGGAAGATTGTAATTATGTGATCCCTCCTGGGAGCGATTTTATACGAGTCTCCTCTGTCTTCCAGGCGCTGACACTGAGTCTTCCAGCCGCTGCAACTGAGTCTTCCAGGCGCTGCAACTGAGTCTTCCAGCCGCTGCAACTGAGTCTTCCAGGCGCTACAACTGATTCTTCCAGGCGCTGCAACTGAGTCTTCCAGGCGCAGCAACTGAGTCTTCCAGGCGCTGCAACTGAGTCCAGCCTTGAGAGTCTTCCAGGCGCTGCAACGAGTCTTCAGGCGCTGCAACTGAGTCTTCCAGGCTGCCTGCAACTGAGTCTTCCAGGCGCTGCAACTGAGTCTTCCAGGCGCTGCAACTGAGTCTTCAGCCGTGCAACTGAGTCTTCCAGGCGCTGCAACTGAGTCTTCCAGGCGCTACAACTGATTCTTCCAGGCGCTGCAACTGAGTCTTCCAGGCGCAGCAACTGAGTCTTCCAGGCGCTGCAACTGAGTCTTTCAGCCGCTGCAACTGAGTCTTCCAGGTGCTGCAACTGAGTCTTCCAGGCGCTGCAACTGAGTCTTCCAGGCGCTGCAACTGAGTCTTCCAGGCGCTGCAACTGAGTCTTCCAGCCGCTGCAACTGAGTCTTCCAGGCGCTGCAACTGAGTCTTCCAGCGCTGCAACTGAGTCTTCCAGCGCTGCAACTGAGTCTTCCGGGCGCTCCCTGCTAGGGCTGCAACTGAGTCTTCCAGGCGCTGCAACTGAGTCTTCCAGCGCTGCAACTGAGTCTTCCAGGCGCTGCAACTGAGTCTTCCAGCCGCTGCCCAGGACTGAGTCTTCCGGAGGCGGCTGCAACTGAGTCTTCCAGGCGCTGCAACTGAGTCTTCCGGGCTCGCGGGCTTCATAACTGAGTCCTTCCAGGCGCTGCAACTGAGTCTTCCAGCCGCTGCACTGGAGTCTTCCAGGCGCGGCAGGCCGCACTGAGTCTTCCAGCCGCTGCAACTGAGTCTTCCAGGCGCTGCAACTGAGTCTTCCAGCCGCTGCAACTGAGTCTTCCAGCCGCTGCAACTGTGTCTTCTAGGCGCTGCAACTGAGTCTTCCAGGCGCTGCAACTGAGTCTTCCAGGCGCTGCAACTGAGTCTTCGTGCCGCTGCAACTGAGTCTTCCAGACGCTGCAACTGAGTCTTCCAGCCGCTGCAACTGAGTCTTCCAGCCGCTGCAACTGAGTCTTCCAGCCGCTGCAACTGAGTCTTCCAGCCGCTGCAACTGAATCTTCCAGACGCTGCAACTGAGTCTTCAGCAGCTGCAACTGAGTCTTCCAGGCGCTGCAACTGAGTCTTCCAGGCGCTGCAACTGAGTCTTCCAGGCGCTGCAACTGAGTCTTCCAGGCGCTGCAACTGAGTCTTCCAGCCGCTGCAACTGAGTCTTCCAGACGCTGCATCTGAGTCTTCCAGGCGCTGCAACTGAGTCTTCCAGGCGCTGCAACTGAGTCTTCCAGCCGCTGCAACTGAGTCTTCAAGGCGCTGCAACTGAGTCTTCCAGGCGCTGCAACTGAGTCTTCCAGCCGCTGCAACTGAGTCTTCCAGGCGCTGCAACTGAGTGTTTCAGCCGCTGCAACTGAGTCTTCCAGGCGCTGCAACTGAGTCTTCCAGCCGCTGCAACTGAGTCTTCCAGACGCTGCAACTGAGTCTTCCAGCCGCTGCAACTGAGTCTTCCAGCCGCTGCAACTGAGTCTTCCAGCCGCTGCAACTGAGTCTTACAGCCGCTGCAACTGAATCTTCCAGGCGCTGCAACTGAGTCTTCCAGGCGCTGCAACTGAGTCTTCCAGGCGCTTCAACTGAGTCTTCCAGGCGCTGCAACTGAGTCTTCCAGGCGCTGCAACTTAGTCTTCCAGCCGCTGCAACTGAGTCTTCCAGGCGCTGCAACTGAGTCTTCCAGGCGCTGCAACTGAGTCTTCCATTCGCTGCAACTGAGTCTTCCAGGCGCTGCAACTGAGTCTTCCAGGTGCTGCAACTGAGTCTTCCAGGCGCTGCAACTGAGTCTTCCAGGCGCTGCAACTGAGTCTTCCAGCCGCTGCAACTGAGTCTTCCAGGCGCTGCAACTATGAATTGACTTAGAGTCGTCCAGTAGCTGACACTGAGTCTTGTTAATACTAACACTGTGTTCTCCATGAGCTGACATTCAGTCTTTTGGGAGACGAAATAGTGTCAGCTGATGCTGAATTTTCCTGAGCTGATAATGAGTCTTCAAGAACCTCACACTGATTCATTCTACAGCTGATACTGAGTCTTTGAGGAGCTGATACTGGTCTTTCCGGCTGCTGACACTAAGTATTCCTAGAATTAACACAATTCTTCTAAGAGCTGACACCAACTCGTCCAAAACGCAGACACCGAGTTTTCCAGGAAATGACACTGATTCATCTTCTACCTGACACCGTATCTTCGAGGAGGTGTCACTATGACTAACGCGTCGGTTTGGAGTTTTATGACTCATCGCGGGTTCTAACCCCTCCCGTGGTATGGTTTAAGTGTCACTATGTCTTTCAGGGCCAGCCACTGAATCATCCTGAAGATGACATCTAATCCTCCAGCTCCTGATGCTTAGTTTTCCATAAGCTGACGTAGAATTCTGCAGGAGCTGACATTTGTTCTTCCAGGACCTGACACTGAGACTGCCAGACGCTGATTGGGATTCCGATTCTGGTTTTCAGTCATAAAGGAGCATTCGTAGAGGCTTCAGGGAGCTGACACAAAAACAGTCGGTAGATAGCACTGTCTTCCTGAAGCCGACACTGAGTCTTCCTGAAGCCGACACTGAGTCTTCCTGAAGCCGACACTGAGTCTTCCTGAAGCCGACACTGAGTCTTCCTGAAGCCGACACTGAGTCTTCCTGAAGCCGACACTGAGTCTTCCAGAAGCCGACACTGAGTCTTCCTGAAGCCGACACTGAGCCTCCCAAGAACTGACAACAGACAATAAGTGTTCCAACAACTGACAATAAGTGATTCAATATCTGACAGTAAATGTTCCAACAACTGACAATTAGTTACACACACAACCCGCACATAGTAGAGAGGAACTTACCACGACGTTTCGGTCCACATTGGACCATTTACAAAGTCTTTATACTTTGTAAATGGTCCAAGTCGGACCGAAACGTCGTCGTAAGCTCCTCTCTATGTGAGGGTTATTTGTGTATTGTTCCAGTCACGGTATTGTGCCTTTTATTTATTGACAATTAGTTTTCCTACAACTGACAATAAGTGTTCCAACAGCTGACAGTAAGTGTTCCAACAGCTGACAATAAGTGTTCCAACAGCTGAGAGTAAGTGTTCCAACAACAAACAATAAGTGTTCCAACAGTTGACAGTAAGTGTTCCAACAACAAACAATAAGTGTTCCAACAGTTGACAGTAAGTGTTCCAACAACTGACAATAAGTGTTCCAACAGCTGACAGTAAGTGTTCCAACAACTGACAATAAGTGTTCCAACAACTGACAATAAGTGTTCCAACAACTGACCCATAATTTGCTCCCCCCACTGAGTGTTACTGTAGTGAGAACAGACTCTGACTCTTGAGAGAGAGACTCCTTCAATACTTAAAACAGACATTCCCTGAAGATGAGAGAGACTCTCCATGGAGCTGAAGCGGACTTTCAGTAGCTGAATTGGATTAACTCATTCAGCTGAATCATTCATCTTTGCCAGAGGCATATTCGTATTGGAACTGAGGTTGACACTACTCAGTTCTGCGACAACTTTGTTTAAGAACAAACATTGGCGTCAGATAAATGAAAGGTAAACTGGCAGACTAAATGATGGATTCACAGATAAACGCCACCTATGTGCGGGTTATTGTTCCAGTCACGGTATTGTGCCTTTTGTTGTTTACATAAGAGATTACCTATTTAGTGATGGAAGTGCACAGTTGAAGGAGAAATTCTTACCAAAATATGAAAAGGAACAGAGGAACAATAGTTCTGATGGTTACTTTACAGTTGTATACATATACAGTAGACAAGTGACAGGGAAATAAAGATAACAGCACAGCAGGGAATTAAAGAAGTGATGGGAATAAAATTAACAGAGAATGGGAGAGATATATGGAAAAAATAAAAAAAATGACAACTGATTACACGAACCACTTAAAAGGATAATGAAGGGAAATGAAAGATTACCGAGAATACCAATAACGAACACAAGAAACGGATAGTTGGAATGGAGGAAGCGATCAAGAAAAGCCAGGGTAGCTAAGCGAGAATTGGAAAATATCTTTTAGAATGTAACTAAGTGAAAAACTAATCAACGAACGTGACTCATTAGAAGCGCTGGGACATCAAAATCTGCTTTAATGTGTTTTGAGAAGAATGAGGACGTACGTTTTGTGTTAATTACTGAAGAAAATCTGTAGTCTGGGCTACAGGGCGACTTGTAGTAGGATGAAAACAAGACAAACAACACAAATATTCAAAAATATATAAAGACAAATAACACAGCTAAGGTCTGCATGTCAGTGAAGAAAGGACTTGCAATTGTATATGTTGCAGAGAAGAAACTGTCTATGTTGAAGTGCAGCAAATGTCTATGTTGGAGTGTAGCAACTATCTATGTTGGAGTGTAGCAACTGTCTATGTTGAAGTGTAGCGCAACTGTCTATGTTGTAGTGTAGCAACTGTCTATGTTGGAGTGTAGCAACTGTCTATGTTGAAATGTAGCAACTGTCTATGTTGAAGTGTAGCAACTGTCTATGTTGGAGTGTAGCAAATGTCTATGTTGGAGTGTAGCAACTGTCTATGTTGGAGTGTAGCAACTGTCTATGTTGGAATGTAGCAACTGTCTATGTTGAAGTGTAGCAAATGTCTATGTTGGATTGTAGCAACTATCTATGTTGGAGTGTAGCAACTGTCTATGTTGGATTGTAGCAACTATCTATGTTGGAGTGTAGCAACTGTCTATGTTGTAGTGTAGCAACTGTACATGTTGGAGTGTAGCAACTGTCTATGTTGGAGTGTAGCAACTGTCTATGTTGTAATGTAGCAACTGTCTATGTTAGAGTGTAGCAACTGTCTATGTTGGAATGTAGCAACTGTCTATGTTGAAGTGTAGCAAATGTCTATGTTGGAGTGTAGCAACTATCTATGTTGGAGTGTAGCAACTGTCTATGTTGAAGTGTAGCAACTGTCTATGTTGGAATGTAGCAACTGTCTATGTTGAAGTGTAGCAAATGTCTATGTTGGATTGTAGCAACTATCTATGTTGGAGTGTAGCAACTGTCTATGTTGGATTGTAGCAACTATCTATGTTGGAGTGTAGCAACTGTCTATGTTGGAGTGTAGCAACTGTCTATGTTGAAGTGTAGCGCAACTGTCTATGTTGTAGTGTAGCAACTGTCTATTTGAAGTGTAGCGCAACTGTATATGTTGGAGTGTAGCAACTGTCTATGTTGGAGTGTAGCAACTGTCTATGTTGAAGTGTAGCGCAACTGTCTATGTTGTAGTGTAGCAGCAACTATGTTGGAGTGTAGCAACTGTCTATGTTGTAGTGTAGCAACTACCTATGTTTAGTGAAGAAATTGTCTATGTTGGAGTGTAGCATCTGTTTATGTTGGAGTGTAGCAACTGTCTATGCTATTATGTAGCAACTGTCTATGTTTTAGTGTAGCAACTGTCTATGTTGGAGTGTAGCAACTATCTATGTTGGAGTGTAGCAACTGTCTATGTTTAAGTGTAGTAACTGTTTTTGTTGGAGTGTAGCAAATTTCTATGTTATAGTGTAGCAACTGTCTATGTTGTAGTGTGGCAACTGTCTATGTTGTAGTATAGCAATGTCTTTGTTGTAGTGTGGCAACTGTCTATGTTGTAGTATAGCAACTGTCTATGTTATATTGTAGCATCTGTCTATGTTATAGTGTAGCAACTGTCTATGTTGGAGTATAGCAACTGTCTATGTTGTAGTGTAGCAACTGTCTATGTTGTAGTGTGGCAACTGTCTATGTTGTAGTATAGCAACTGTCTATGTTATATTGTAGCATCTGTCTATGTTATAGTGTAGCAACTGTCTATGTTGGAGTGTAGCAACTGTCTATGTTGGAGTGTAGTAACTGTCTATGTTATTGTGTAGCAACTGTATATGTTGTAGTGTAGCAACTGTCTATGTTATTGTGTAGCAACTGTCTATGTTGTAGTGTAGCAACTGTCTATGTTGTAGTGTAGCAACTGTCTATGTTATAGTGTAGGAACTGTCTGTATTGGAGTTTACCAACTGTCTATGTTGCAGTATAGCAACTGTCTATGTTGCAGTGTAGCAACTGTCTATGTTGCAGTGTAGGAACTGTCTATATTGCAGTGTAGGGACTGCCTATGTTGGAGTGTAGCAATTATCTATGTTATAATGTAGCAACTGTCTATGTTGGAGTGTAGCAACTGTTCATATTGCAGTGTAGCAACTGTCTATATTGCAGTGTAGCAACTGTCTATATTGCAGTATAGGGACTGCCTATGTTGCAGTGTAGCAACTGTCTATGTTGTAGTGTAGCAACTGTCTATGTTGCAGTGTAGCAACTGTCTATATTGCAATGTAGGGACTGCCTATGTTGCAGTGTATCAACTGTCTATGTTGTAGTGTAGCAACTGTCTATGTTGCAGTGTAGCAACTGTCTATATTGCAGTATAGGGACTGCCTATGTTGCAGTGTAGCAACTGTCTATGTTGTAGTGTAGCAACTGTCTATGTTGCAGTGTAGCAACTGTCTATATTGCAGTGTAGGGACTGCCTATGTTGCAGTGTAGCAACTGTCTATGTTGCAGTGTAGCAACTGTGTAGAGATGAATTTGAGGGTCACATCGGACGTGTTGTGTTACTGTTACTGGTCTTCTAAAGGGAGTGCCAGTAAGCGAGTTAAGATGATACAGTGCATTATCGATAACCCTCACTTGCTTGTGCAATAAATTCTAGCAGATTTATTGCATAAACAATTTTCACTCAGGTTATTCGGCAGGATGAATGAGTGCTTGTTTCAATTCAGATGTTTTCTGGGCATTGTTCTGACCATTACGTGCCTACCTGCTGGTATGGGCAAGCAGTTCTTGCGACGATGTCCCCGACAATATTGTAGTTTGTATATATTGTGCAAGTTATTTACAAATGCTTGACCTGATTCCTTCACACTGAAAGACACAATATTTTTACTGGATTCAATAACGTAAATTTCATTCTGCATTCTGCATTAACTATAAACTTAAAGTCACTGTCCAGGTTGTTGTGTGTGTCTAGCAAGCTTCTCGCATGAGCGCTCACTGCAGAATCCCAGGAGATGAGCGCTCACTGCAGCATCCCAGGAGATGAGCGCTCACTGCAGCATCCCAGGAGATGACGATTAATGGGATAAACGTCGCGTTAACAGGCCGATATATGTCAGAGGGATTCTCTCCCACAGCTTCAGGAGATAACGTGTGTAGGGCAGACACCTGTACAACATGTGTAGCAAGGAAAACAACTTCTCGTAGTATCGAAAATCGATAAATATATGCATAAAACAGCCTAAAACCAGTTGTTCGATCACAATCTTTTGCATCATTTTGTTTTCAGGAAATGCTTACAAGAGATGCCTATCCAAGATGCAGTCAGCTGAACCTTAGAAAGACTGGCCTTGAGACAGCCTTTAAACTCTCTAGTTATCTGATAATTTATAGATTGGATTGAGTCCTAATCACTATAATTTCGCTTTATTCATTATGCTAGATGAGACATTATCTCTGGAATGTATACCAAGTTGATGTTTATGGAAGCATAAGTGTAAATATATCAAGAGAGTATAGTAGTGAAGTAGCACAGGAAGAACTAGAGAAGCCAAACTTCCAAAACGTGCACTACACAAGTACCCATGTATGAGGCAGTTCCTACACGAGGTGCAGTGGGTAAGTGAGCAAGAACAAAAGACAGTAAATGAAATGATGGAACACATGATCACAAAGTGCAGGGAGGCAGCGAAGAAGTTCGTATCTAAGGATAACAAAAACAATGGGTGTGTGGAGAGGCCAAATCCAAATGCACTAGAGAATGGAAAAAGTATAGAAGACAAAGGACCCAGGAAAACGGAGTGAGCTGAAGAGCCAGAAATGAATATGCATAGATAAGGAGGGAAGCCCAGCATCATTACGAAAATGAAATATCATCAAAATGAAAAGACAGCTACATCAGGAGGAAAACAACAGTCAAGGATTATGTAATCAGGTTGAGGATGGAAGGGGGAGGGGCTCAGCTCAAGATTCAGGGAGGTATTCACAGTGGAGACAGAAACACTCCCAGCGAACTGAGGTGATAGAGTGCACCAACAAGTGTTGTGCACACTGTACACAACCAAGGAGGAGGTGAAGGAGATGGGCCCAGATAATATCTCTCCATTGGTCCTGAGAGAGGGACCAGATGCACTGTGTGTACCCCTAACAACAATCTTCAATAAATCTATCAAAATAGGGTAACTGCCTGAGGTGTGAAAGACAGCTAATGAAGTCCTGATTTTTAAGAAAGGAGACAGACAGGCTCCACTAAATTACAGACCAGTGTCGCTGACATGTATGTAAAGTTACTGAAAAGATTAACAGGAAAAGAGTTGTTAAGCACTTAGAAAGGAATGAGATCCAACACGGCTTCAACGACGGAAAACCTTGTATTACGAACCTATTGGAGTTCTATGACAAGGTAACAAAAGTAAGACAGGAGAGAAAGGGTTGGGTAGACTGCACTTTCTTGGTCTGTAAGTAGGCTTTCGACACAGTACCACACAGAGACTGAGTGAAAAACTAGAGGAGCAGGCAAGAATAGGAGGGAAAGTACTGCAAAGGATCAGGGAATACCTGACAGGAAGGAAACAACGTGTGTCAGTCCGAGACGAGGTGTCATAGTGGGTGCATGTGTCGAGTGGGGTTCCACATGGGTCAGTCCTAGGTCCGGTGCTGTTTCTTATATATGTGAATGAGATGACGGAAAGGATAGTCTCAGAGGTGTCCGAATTTGCAGACGATGTGAAACTAATGAGGAGAATAGAAACCGACGAGGATGAGGTAATCCTACAAGGGTGTCAGGAGAAGCTGCAAGCCTCGTCCAAGAAATGCTTTTGGAATTTAACTCCAGCAAGTGCAAAGTTATGAGGCTTAGGGAAGGACAAAGAAAACTGCAAACGGAGATCAGCCTAAGATGTCAGAGGCTCCAAAACTCACTCAAGGAAAAGGATCTTGGGGTGAGCATCATACCGAGCACATCTCTTGAGGCGCACATCAACCAAATAACTGCTGCAGCATATGGGCACTCGGTAAACCTCAGAAGAGCGTTTCGACATCTAAGAAAGGAGTCATTAACGACACTGTACACCGTGTACGTCAGGCCCATATTGGAGTATGCAGCACCAGAATGGAACCAACACCTGGTCAAACTTCTCAAGAAATTAGAGAAAGTACAAAGATTTGCATCAAGAATAGTCCCGAAACTAAGATATTTGTCCTACGATGAGAGGTTGAGGGAACTCGACCTGGCAACACTGGAATACAGGAGGGATAGGGGAGACATGATAACAACATATAAAATACTGAGGGGAATTGACAAGATGGATAAGGACAGAATGTGTCAGAGATGTGACACAGCAACAAGAGGTCACAACTGGAAGGTGAAAACTCAGATGAGCCACAGCGATGTTAGGAAGTATTTCTTCGGCCATAGAATTGTCTGGAAGTGAAATAGTCTGGAGAGAGATGTAGTGGAGGCAGGATCCATACATAGCTATGAGAAAGGTAGGATAAAGCTCATGGAGCAGGGAGAGAGTGGACCTTTTAGTGACCAGTGAAGAGGCGGGGCCAGGAGCTATCACTCGACCCCTGCAACCACAATTTGGTGAGTAGAATTAGGTGAGTACAATCACATATACAAATGCATACACATACACACTAACATTCACACACGCATAATCAATATTAACTCATTACTTCTATTAGCAAAGACCGTTACCTCCAGCGACTGCACAAGACAGACATGACACCTCCAGCGACTACACAAGACAGACATGACACCTCCAGCGACTGCACAAGACAGACATGACACCTCCAGCGACTACACAAGACAGACATGACACCTCCAGCGCTCACAAGCGACATGACAGCTGTCATTCTAACGCGTCCTCAGATATGAAACAGCCTGCCATTGCTACAGCTGGGCGTCCTCGTTGAGCAACAAAGCACATATACAAAACTGATGGACTGTAATACGTTACAGATAAATCAGCATTTCATGAGAGTTTTGGCAATTAAATTTCTGACAGTCAGGTAATAGTAAATCAATATAAGAACAGATGAATCTTCTGACACAAACAAAGTTTATTCTCTGAGTTTTGGTGTAAAATATTTACAAAGGAAAAGGAGTTAACAGAGAAAGCGACAACCTGTTGCTCTTGTTGGCAATGGTGACAAATGGTACAGCGGAGACAAGTGTTGAAAAAGACATTTGCAGAGGAACTTTATTGAGACGTTTCTCCAGTGGACAGCTTCTTCGTCGCTCAAAACACAAGTAAATTTACACAGTAGTAGCGAGGAGAATGGTCAGGTCAGTGAGGTGGCTGTGTGAGGAGAACTGAGAGGTCAGTGAGGTGACTGTGTGAGGGGAACTGAGAGGTCAGTGAGGTGACTGTGTGAGGGGAACTGAGAGGTCAGTGAGGTGAGCTGTGTGAGGGGAACTGAGAGATGGGAACACCATTAGGAGAACTGGTCCTTCTGATGACTCGTTTATATAAAATAAGTTATGCAACAGGTTTGGCTAAACTGACTGCTCATAGGTTGTCAGCACGGATTAAGGAAAGGTAAATCCTGTGTCACAAACCTTCAGAAGTTTTATGACAAGGTAACAGATGTAAGATACGAGAGAGAAGGGTGGGTTGATTGCATTTTCTTGGACTGCAAGAAAGCCTTCGAAACAGTTCCTCACAAGAGGATCAGGCGTGTATAACAGGAAGGGCACTGCAATGGATCAGAGAATACCTGATAGGGAGGCAACAACGGGTCATGGTACGTGAAGGTCATGGTACGTGAAGGGCACTTGTGACAAGTGGGGTCCCACAAGGATCAGTCATAGGACCAGTGCTAATTTTGGTATATGTGAATGACATGATGGAAGGGATAGACTTAGAAGTGTCCCTGTTTGCAGATGATGTGAAGTTAATGAGGAGAATTAAATCAGATGAGTATCAGGCAGGACTACAAAGAGACCTGGACAGGCTGGACACGTGGGCCAGCAACTGGCTACTCGAATTTAACCCCGCTAAGTCCAAAGTCATGAAGATCGGGGAAGAGCAAAAAAGACCGCAGACAGAGTATAGGCTAGGTGGCCAAAGACTGCAAATCTCACTCAAGGACAAAGATCTTGGGGTGAGTATAATACCGAGCACATCTCCTGAAACACACATCAACCAGATAACTGCTGCAGCAAATGGGTGCCTGGCAAACCTGAGAATAGCATTCCAATTCCACAGTAAGGAATCGTTCAAGACACTGTACATCGTGTACGTCAGGCCCATACTGAAGTATGTAGCACCAGTTTGGAACCCACACCTGGTCAAGCACGTCAAGAAATTAGAGAAAGTGCAAAGGTTTGCATCAAGGCTAGTTCCAGAGCTAAGGGAAAATATCCTACGAAGAAAGGTTAAGGGAAATCAGCCTGACGACACTGGAGGACAGGAGGGTTAGGGGAGACATGATAACGACATACAAAATACTGCGAGGAATAGATAAGGTGGACGGAGACAGGATGTTCCAGAGAAGGAACACAGAAACAAGGGGTCACAATTGGAAGTTGAAGACTCAGATGAGTCAAAGGGATGTTAGGAAATATTTCTTCAGTCACAGAGTTGTCAGGAAGTGGAATAGTCTGGACAAGTGAGGTAGTGAGGCAGGAACCATACATAGCTTTAAAATGAGGTATGATAAAGCTCATGGAGCCAGGAGAGAGAAGACCTAGCAGCTATCAGTGAAGAGGCAGGGCCAGGAGCTGAGTCTAAACCCCTGCAACTACACATAGGTGAATACACACACACACAAACAATTTAACCGAAAACCAACATGCAGCACCCACTTCCCCCACCCACCTCATCACAAATTCCACCTTCACACCAACCCCCCATAGTTTTGCCAGGTCTCCCACTTCCCCAATCCTGATGTACCCCCATGACTACAATTTTAGAAAAGAAGTTGAAGGTCTTGTATACAAACGCGGATGAAAACACAAATAAACGTTAGGAGTGGCATGAAAGAATCAAGGAGACATCCCTGACATCATAGCAGTCACAGAAACGAAACTCACAGTGTTGATAACAGATGCAATCTTCCCACCCAGATATCAGATCCTGAGGAAAGATAGAGGGAGCAGAGGGGAGGAGGAGTCGCACTGCTCATAAAAAAATCGATGGGGACTTTACGAAATGGATGGAATGGGTAAAAGAGACTTCTAAGTTGGAACTATTCAGTCTGGTAATAGCGGTGATGTACAACTAGCCACAGAACTGCAGAAGGCCAAGAGAGGAATATGAAAAGAGCAACAGACCATTTGTGGACTGTTACAAAATGACACGATATCTATTAGTAATAGACATCTCCAGTGAACACTAGAAAGGATAGCCCTTCTAGCATCCAGCCTGTTACTGGGCTTTTGCAACAAAGTCAGTATCCTGGTCCATATATCCGATATATTCAATAGTTTCCAGGAGGATTACAACTGGTAGGGTACTAACCAAAGCATAAAATTTAATGTGTTTATTAAAAAAGTTAGTGTCTAGGGTTTCAAAGTAAATAAATGTACATATGATCAGGATGTTCATTAAGTAATGCATTAGGAGGTTAATTAGGAGGTTAGCTCCTACACTGCTCTCATATAAAATAATGCTGTGCTGAGGGCACATATATCCAAATTACTCTAAAATACCATCAGGTACAATGTCAGTAAGTACAATAATAAAGATATATGTAAATAAGAATTATATGTGTATGAGTGTGCTCCAGGTAACTCTAAGACTCGCCTCAAACAGTGTCCGACTGAACTTTTCATAAGCTAGCTTCTCTAACAAACTGACAATCAGAACAGCTTGATTGACCAGTATAATGACCAATTCGCAGAACAGCAATATAACAAGCAACAGAAACACAGCGTCAGGAACAAGGAGATAGAAAATCGACCCTAACTGGGGACCATCAATAGATCCTCCAAAACAGTCACAAAACTCCCTTTCTACTGAAGCTAGGTTCAGCATAAACAATCACAGACTGTGACGGTGCACAGATGCCTTATCGAATTAGGTCAGGAGCTGTAACTAGAGACCTGAGTTATCTCAGAGTGTCAATGTGACACACAACCCAGAAAAACGTCGAAAAACACTGTCTAGTCTATCCTCTGTGAACAGAGTTACACCACCGAACACATACTCTACCCAAACAGAGTCTAAATGGCGAGAAAACAAGCAGAGACTGGAGAGAGGTGTTGTCTCAACGATGTCCAGCTGCGTAGTGCTCTCGAGGAAGGAGCAGCAGCCACCCACCTCAGGTGGAATCACGTGACTCCCTCCCAGCAACTAGACGCCGGCAGTATAACAAGCATAGTGTCATAATCGGTAGTTTGCCAACTCCAAGGCAGCTACTACAAACATGAGCACAATTTATAATGTTACATCCTACCTATTATAAAAACTAAGTCAAATAATGTCAAATAAAAGTCAAATAATAGTCCAATAATAATATAATGCACGATAATAACGATTTAGCTATTATCGAGAATATCAGCAATATAAAATTATAGAAAATGGAAAATATACATTATAAATTTACATATATATACATTGGGGCCCATTCTGGGGTCGCAATATGGACACACTAGTTGAGATGGCCAGAAGAGCTAACACGGATTGAGCGAAGTTACTAGTTATGGCCGATTTAAATCACAAAGAGATTGACTGGGAAAACCTGAAGCCACATGGGAATCCCGATACATGGAGAGCCAAGATAATTGGTGAGGTACTGGAAACCCTCATGTATCAACATGTTAGAGACACTTCCAGAGAGAGAGGTAAAGATGAACGAGAAAGACTGGACCTTGTTTTCTCCTTGAGTAGCTCGAACATCGAGGACATCAGAGCTAGTGATCACGTGGTTCTGAGCTTTGAATACATAGTAGAGTTACAAGTGGAGAGGGTAACAGGAGCAGGATGGGAGAAGCCAAACTACAAAAGGGGGGACTACACAGGTATGAGGAACATTTTGCAAGAGGTTCAGTGGGAAAGAAAATTGGTAGGAAAATCAGTAAATGATATGATGGAATACGTGACAAAAAATGCAAGAGGGCAGAGGAGACTTGTTCCCAAGGAAAATAGAAATAATGGGAACACCAGAACAGGCCCTTGGATCACCGAAAAGTGTAGGGAGGCAAAAATTAAGTGTGCTAGAGAATGGAAAATACACAAGAAAAAGGACCCAGGAAAATAAAGAGATTAGTCGAAGAGCCAGAAAGGAGTATAAACAGATAAGCAGGGAGGCCTAGCGGCAATACGAAAAGAACATAGCATCGAAAGTAAAGTCTGACAAGGTAATCAGGTTGAGGAAGGAAGGTGGGGAGTTCACAAGAAATTACCAAGAAGTATGTGAGGAGCTCAACATGAGATTTAAAGAAGAATTTAAAGTGGAGAGAGGAAGGACTCGGGAAGTCAAAACAGGGGGGGGGGGGGTTAGGTTACAGTAACAAGTGCTGGATGAAATACATGCAGCCAAGGAGGTGACGAAGCTGTTATGTGAACTTTCTGCCTCAAAGGCGGTAGGAACGGACAACATCTCTCCATCGGTCCTTAGAGAGGGAGCAGAGAATAAATAACAAAAAGCAATAATGCCGTGCAGAGACACTGTGTGTGCCACTAACAAAAATCTTCAACACCTCTATTGAAACTGGGACACTACCTGAGGTATGGAAGACGGCAAATATAGTCCCAATTTTTAAGAAAAGAGACTGACATGAGGCATTAAACTACTGACCAGTGTCACTGACGTGAATAGTATGCAAAGTCATGGAGAAGATTATGAGGAAAGTGGTGGAGCACCTAAAAAGGAACAAGTTTATAAATGACGACCAGCACGGTTTCAGGGAAGGGAAATCCTGGGTCACAAACCTACTGGAGTTTTATAAGGTAATGGAAGTAAGACATGAAAGAGGGGGGTGGGAAGATTGCATTTTTTTGGACTGCACGAAGGCCTTCGACACAGTTCCTAACAAGAGATTAGTGTAAAAGTTAGAGAATCAGGAATGCATTACAGGAAAGGCACTGCAGTGGATCAGAGAATACTTGACAGGGAGGCAACAACGAGTCATGGTACGTGACGAGGTGTCAGAGTGGCTGCTAGTGACGAGCGGGGTTTGCAGATGATGTAGAGAATTAAATCACATTAAGATGAGGCAGGGCTACAATGAGACCTGAACTGACTGCAAGCCTGGTCCAGCAAGGTGGCTTCTCGAATTTAACCCCACCAAATGCAAAGTCATGAAGATTAGGGATGGGAAAAAAGAAGAGTAAAGTCTAGGTGGCCAAAAGACTGTAAATCTCGCTCAAGGAAAAGATCTTGGGGTGAGTATAATACCGAGCACATCTCCTGAGGCACACATCAGCCAAATAACTGCTGCAGCATATGGGCGTCTGGCAAACCTGAGAATAGCGTTCCAATACCTCAGTAAGGAATCGTTCAAGACTCTGTACATTGTGTACGTCAGGCCCATATTGGAGTATGCAGCACCAGTTTGGAACCCACACCTGGTCAAGCACGTCAATAAATTAGAAAAAGTACAAACGTTTGCAACAAGACTAGTCCCAGAGCTAAGGGAAATATCCTACGAAGAAGGTTAAAGGAAATCGGCCTGACGACACTAGAGGACAGGAGAAATAGGAGGACAAGATGACGACATATGAAATACTGATAGCAATTGACAAGGTGGACAGAGACAGGATGTTCCAGAGATGGGACATAGCAACAAGGGGTCACAATTGAAACTGAAGACTCAGATGAGTCAGAGTGATGTTAGGAAGTATTTCTTCAGTCATAGAGTTGTCAGGAAGTGGAATAATCTGGAGAGTGATGAAGTGGAGACAGTATCCATACATAGTTTTAAGAAGAGGTATGATGAAGCTCATGGAGCAGGAAGAGTGACCCAGTAGAGACCAGTGAAGAGGCGGGGCCAGGAGCTATGACTCGACCCCCTGCAACCACAACTAGGTGAGTACAACTAGGTGAGCACACACACACACACACACACACACACACACACACACATACGAAGGATGCTCTTGGGGCATAGTAAGAGCACTGAGCCACGAGGCAAATAGGAGTGAACGAGCCCCCAGGATTTTCCCTTGATTAAAGCGAGCACTCACATTGCTGGCTATGAACGAGCCCAGTGGATTTTCCCATGATTAAAGCGAGCACTCACCGGCCATGATAAAAGAGGACCACACAGGTCCTAACTTACCACAAGGAACCATCCAGTATCCAGCAGTAACACATCGACTCACAACACAATGAGCACACGAAAATCACTCCCTATAAAAGCAAAAGACTCGGCAGGAGATGCAACATTCCCCTGATGAAAAGCAGGGGCGCCACGAGTACACT
Organism: Cherax destructor; assembly: GCA_009830355.1. Lineage (NCBI taxonomy): Eukaryota > Metazoa > Arthropoda > Malacostraca > Decapoda > Parastacidae > Cherax > Cherax destructor. The sequence goes on along the minus strand of WNWK01020181.1, from coordinate 2,629 downwards.
GAGAGACAACATAATAAGTGTCCGGGGCCCAAGACTGTTCAACTGCTTCCCAGCGTACATAAGGGGGATTACCAATAAACCCCTGGTTGTCTTCAAGAAGGCACTGGACAGGCACCTAAAGTCAGTACCTGACCAACAGGGCTGTGGTTCGTACGTTGGTTTGCGTGCGGCCAGCAGTAACAGCCTGGCTGATCAGACCCTGATTCACCATGAAGCCTGGTCTCAGACCGAGCCGCGGGGGTGTTGACCCCAGAAGCTCTCTCCAGGTAACCTCCAGGTAAGGCACGACAACTCACTTAACACGTGTCAAGTCTCATTTTTTCCCAGCCACTACTCACTATAAACACTGCCATAGACAAGTCATTAGGCAGCTGAATAAATTCTATAATTGACGAATGTCCCAAATATTGTTAAAAAGACATGAGATAGTATATAAGCATACAAGTCAGATATCTCGCCAGACATTACACAGCGTATGTATTCAGCCTTATTTTTTTTTTTTTGGCGAGAAATATTCTTACCTGAGGGGGGGGCGTCTCTGGCGACATCGTCAGACATCGAAAGACGAGGGCCAAGCTGGGTTCATCTGGAGGATGTGACTGCCACCTGTGCCAATAAATAGTGCACCACTGCTACCCTTCTCTGCCTCCTCATGTTCTTGTAGAGTCATCTTCACAGATTCGCCACACTCCTGCTCTCGATAACACCCCTGTAATGTTTGCTTCTATTTATATTAGTGACTACAGTACTACCGTATATGATGCACGGCAAATGTCCAGGTTCGATTCCCGGCGAGGGTAGAAACATTGGGCGTGTTTCTTTACACCGGTTGTCTATGTTCACCCATCAATAAAATGGGTACCTGGGTGTTAGTCGACTGGTGTGGGTCGCATCCTGGGACAAAACTGATCTAATTTGTTCGAAATGCCCTGCATTTCAAGCGGCTTTCTATATAGCAATATGTTATTGATGTCAGCTAGGATTGTATACCTTGTACATGTACTTGTAGAAATAAAGATATTATTATTATTATTATTATTATTATTGCTGCTATAACTCACGACATCGTATTAATTAACACGATTACAAACCACTCACAGAACAGGTGTGTTCAAGCCCCACCCCTTCTGTTATCTGACTGTTATCCAAATAGATGAACATTATTCTAGTGAAAATACTGATGAACTTCATGCTCCTCAGTGTTATACTCTCAACTTTATCTGTTCGACAGATCAAGACAGAACTACGAGACAATGTTTACTGACGTGAATTTAATATCATCTTCCGTATAAGTGTCAGTGAGCGAAAGCCTTGCCTAATATCCTCTCATCTTTTTCATTATTTTTTGCTCACTTAGCGCAAAATGTTGTACTAGGATAATAACATTCTTACCAGACTTCTAGCTAACAACTTGGAATAATTGTGCCTCGTAGACAACGCATTAACGAGAATTAACGTTATTTGTATGTGTGTGTACTCACCTATATGCTGACATATATGTAGTTGCAGGGGCCGAATCACAGCTCCTGGGACCGTCTCGTTGCTACTAGGTTCACTCTCACGGCTCAAAAAATCTTATCGTACCTCTTCTTAAAGCTATGTATGGATCCTCTAGTGCTTTACTCTCCAGATTTTTCCACTTCTTGACGACTCGAAGAAATACTTCCTAACATCCTTATGACTCATCTGAATTTTCAACTTCCAGTACGTGTGTGTTTGTGTGTGTGTGTACTCACTTATTTGTGGTTGCAGGGGTCGAAACATAGCTCCTGGCCCCGCCTCTTCACTGATCGCTACTAGGTCCTCTCTATCCCTGCTCCATGAGCTTTATCATACCTCGTCTTAAAACTATGTATGGTTCATGCCTCCAATACATCGCTTTCTAGGCTATTCCACTTCCTGACAACTCTATGACTGAAGAAATACTTCCTAACATCCCTTTGACTCATAGGAGTCTTCAACTTCCAATTGTGACCCCTTGTTTCTGTGTTCCCTCTCTGGAACATCTTGTCTCTGTCCACCTTATCTATTACTTGCAGTATTTTATATGTCGTTATCATGTCTCCCCTAACCCTCCTGTCCTCTAGTGTCGTCAGGCCGATTTCCCTTAACCTTTCTTCGTAGGACATTCCCTTAGCTCTGGGACTAGTCTTGTTGCAAACCTTTGCACTTTTTCTAATTTCTTCACGTGCTTGACCAGGTGTGGGTTCCAAACTGGTGCTGCATACTCCAGTATGGGCCTGACGTATATGGTGTACAGAGTCTTGAATGATTCCTTAGTGAGGTATTGGAACGCTATTCTTAGGTTTGCCAGCCGCCCGTATGCTGCAGCAGTTATCTGATTAATGTGTGCCTCAGGAGATGTGCTCGGTATTATACTCACCCCAAGATCTTTTTCCTTGAGTGAGGTTTGCAGTCTTTGGCCACCTAGACTATACTCTGTCTGCGGTCTTCTTTGCCCTTCCCCGATCATCATGACTTTACATTTGGCAGGGTTAAATTCAAGGAGCCAGTTACTGGACCAGGCTTGTAGCCTGTCCAGGTCTCTTTGTAGTCCTGCCTGATCCTCGACTGATTTAATTCTTCTCATTAACTTCACATCATCTGCAAACAGGGACACTTCTGAGTC
>WNWK01020180.1:0-36341 GCA_009830355.1 Cherax destructor | reverse complement strand
GGGCCAGCTGGCTACGGTATGGTTTATACCTGTTGGATAAATCGTAGCTGGCCCGTGGTAAACCACTGGCCTGGAGTTTTACGTCTCGCCCTTAGTTCGATCCCCACCCGTACGATGGTTTGATTCTATTGTAGTTGATAGTTTTTACGCCCCATTAACCAACTCCGACGATAGTTTTAGGAGCCAAAAACCTAGTCACTTGTTTTCCCACTATCAGTTCGTGTGTGAATCATGTGTATGTTTTCTCGCTTTTATGAATATAAACTGGGCATTTCCATCACGTTCTGTGTGTGTATGAGAGTGTACTCACCTATAAGTGGTTGCGGGGGTCGAGTCACGGCTACTGGCCCCGCCTCCTTGCTGGTCGCTACTAGGTAGCGACCAGCTACCTGATTAGTTACCATTTTGTCCTAGGCACATGTCGATTAGGTGTGTGTGTACTCCCTAATTCTACTCGCCTATTTGTGGTTGCGGGGGTCGTCGAGACTCAGCTCCTGGCCGCGCCTCTTCACTGATCGCTACTAGGTCCTCTCTCCCCTTCTCCATGAGCTTTATCATACCTCGACTTAAAGCTATGTATGGTTCCTGCCTCCACTACCTCACTTGCCAGACTATTCCACTTCCTGACAACTCTGTGACTTCGCAGTATTTTGTATGTCGTTATCATGTCTCCCTAACCCTCCTGTCCTCTAGTGTCGTCAGGCCGATTTCCCTAAACCTGTCTTCGTAGGACTTCCCCTTAGCTTTGTGTGTGTGTGTGTGTGTGTGTGTGTGTGGAGAGGTTCTGAGAAACTGTGATTTCCAGGGTATGATTTCAATGCTCCAGCTCTGCTTAACCAAGACTTTGATGCTTCGGTAGACATTAAATCCAAGGTATACAGGCCTAGCTGACATCAATGACACTACTATATAGAAAGCCTCTTGTTATGCAGAGTATTTAGGGTAAATTAGGCCAGTTTTGTCCCAGGATGCGACCCACACCAGTCGACTAACACCCAGGTACCCATTTTACTGATAGGAACATAGACAACCTGTGTAAAAGACACGCCCAATGTTTCTACCCTCGCTGGGAATCTAACCCGGACCCTCGCCGTGTGAAGCGGCTTTAGCCCCCAGGCCACGGGGCACCGTGGGCTAGTGGCGACAATGTCTTCATCTCACTAAAATCTCCTGGCTCAGGCAGACAGACATATTACATTACCTCGTTGCAAATCCTCTCGTGGAATATTACAAGAAAGCATAACTAGCTTTTGTTCTCACCGTGTATTTCTCCCATGGAAGAGGGTAACAGTACTCTGTGAGAACCCCATGTGTTGTAACCCCACAGGATGGGTAAAATAGACAAGATAGTCTTGTCTCAATATTTTAACAGTTTTATAAACGATTCAGATTCATCTGCTGCAACATATCTTCAGTCTGCAACATGGCCGGGTTATTGTTTTCACACGGGCTTTGCGGTTCTCTCTGCTTGAGTGGCTGTGATTATTACTCTCGCGTTCCTGTGATCGAATAGCCAGAGAGTTATTAATGTTTATTATTGTTGATTTTAAGACAACATTGGCAAGGGTTAAACCACAACAAGCACGCCGGTGTTGCACCCCTCATCCAAACACTTCCCCCCTTCCCCCCCTACTTCCCTTCCACTCCCCTCCCTCTTATCTTTCCCCTCTTTCAACTTCTCTCGCTTGTCTCTCCTCTCCTTTTTTCTATCATGTCTTGTACATGTAACAATATAGACAAGATAAAGAATTAGACACGTGTGCAACATCTGGAGGGCAGAAACGTCTACAATAAAGATACCCAGATATTGCACATGTGTTTTAATTCTTTATCCTGCTTTCACCCCAATGGAAAATTAAAGGACCCCAATGGAAATAAGTCACTCTGACTTTTTGGGTTATCCTGGGTTCTCTACGCATATGCTACTATGTATGATAATCTATGTAACTGTATTTGTGTATACCTGAATAAACTTCACTCTTGGCCTGCCCCTCCCTCTTTTTTTTCTCTCGTCCCACTTCGCATGGGAGAAGATGTTTACATAGGAGACCCATAACACTGGCAGACCCCGTTCTGTCTCACTTGTTTCTCCGTCTCCAACCCACAAGCTCAAGTACGAATCTATATATATATCTTTATGTCTACTAGTACAAGTACAAGGTATACGGGCCATAGCTGACATCAATGACATACTACTATATAGAAAGCCGCTTGTTATGCAGAGCATTTCAGGGCAAATTAGGTCAGTTTTGTCCCAGGATGCGACCCACCAGTCGACTAACACCCAGGTACCCATTTTACTGTTGGGTGAACATAGACAACCGGTGTAAGGAAACACGCCAATGTTTTCACCCTTGCCGAGACTCTAACCTGGACCCTCAGTGTGCGAAGCGAGGCTTTGCCTACCAGGCCACGGGCCTCTACTCGTATGGTTGAAATGTGATTTCAACCAAACTCTAGCCTACCATCCTTCCCCACCTACAGCCCTCTTCATAAGTGGTTAAAAAATGATAGAGTTAAATGAGCTGGATTTTCGCCTAATAAAGGACAATAACCATGCCACATATATACTAAATAATGTAGATCTTAATACTACTGATTGCGAAAAGGATTTAGGAGTTCTGGTTAGCAGTAATCTAAAACCAAGACAGCAATAAAGCGAACAGAATCCTTGGCTTCATATCAAGAAGCATAAATAATAGGAGTCCTCAGGTTGTTCTTCAACTCTATATATCCTTGGTTAGGCCTCATCTAGATTATGCTGCACAGTTTTGGTCACCGTATTACAGAATGGATATAAATGCTCTGGAAAACGTACAGAGGAGGATGACAAAGTTGATCCCATGTATCAGAAATCTTCCCTATGAAGATAGACTGAGGGCCCTGAATCTGCACTCTCTAGAAAGGCGTAGAATTGGGGAGATATGATTGAGGTGTATAAATGGAAAACAGGAATAAATAAAGGGGGATGTAAATAGCGTGCTAAAAATATCTAGTATTGACAGGACACGCAGCAATGGCTTTAAGTTGGATAAATTCAGATTCAGGAAGGATATAGGAAAGCATTGGTTTGGTAATAGAGTTGTCGATGAGTGGAACAAACTCCCGATTACAGTTATAGAGGCTAAAACGTTGTGCAGTTTTAAAATAGGCTAGATAAATTTTGAGTTGGTGCGGGTGGGTGTGAGTTGGTCCTGACTAGCTTGTGCTACTAGGTCAGATGCCGTGGTCCTTCCTTAAGTGAATGTAACCTGACCTGGCTGGGTCGGGGCATTGGCTTAAGCCGGTGGGAGACTTGGACCTGCCTCGCATGGGCCAGTAGGCCTGCTGCAGTGTTCCTTCTTTCTTATGTTCTTATGTTTTGTTTCCACTGTGTTACTATCGTATATAACAAAGTATGTATCAACACACTGCTGATATAACCAATTTTTAATAAGAAAATACACTTTTGTATGGTAAGTAGTGAGAAGAAGAAACACGATACAAAGAAGCTTTGTTGATAAATTAGACACATGTGCAAGATTTAGCAAACTTTACTGTGGAAACGTTTCGCCACACAGTGGCTTCGCCATTCTTCATTGTGTTGGGTTGATGAAGCCACTGTGGGGCGAAACGTTTCCACAATGAAGACAAGTGTTACACATGTGTCTAATTCATTCACAAGCTTTTGTTAGGACGACTTTAACTCTGTGTAAAGATTGATCAAGACTTGATAGGCCTCTACACAGAGCTGAAACACACCCAGTATAAGCTTCTTAAGTAACCAGTGTCTTTTTTCGCTATTGTTGGCAGTAACGACTTTTATTTCCAGGTTGCATCGCAAGTCGATGGTTTTATTAGACATGTGTGAGGAATATTAATCTACATTGATGATAGATATACTGTTTTAATTGTTATCCTCGCGTAGTTTTATTAAACAAGACTAACAGTAATAGTTACCCTACTTAAAACTGTCACGGAGCCCTTACAGCCCACAATAAAAACATCTGAAAACGAAGTGGTCGAAAATAAACAGGAGACTGTCTAGAGGACTCGGGTTCGAATCTCGGTCAGTTGCACTATGTTCTTTATTTTCAACCACTAACTAATAAAGCGTTTAATTCACTGGGTACACCTTAAAGTCCTAAATATGTAGTCAGTGGAACTATCCAGTGTGCCATCATAACAGCACACTGGAGTGAAGATATGGGAGGAAGTGCAGAAATAAACCCAGTGACAAGCTGGGGTGTAGTTTGGGAACTCATCAATGGTGCTTGTGTCCGTTGATGCACAGTGATGTGGAGGAATGAGGGACGGGAACAGTGAGACACGACATCTCGCGGTTCTCATCGGTTGCTTTGAGGAAGATCGTCCTCAGGGTGGTGATGTTTATAATAAAAAGAGATTTGTCTCGCCTGTTTATTTTCATTCTGTGTAAGCAGTCCTTGTCGTATGGCCAAGAGAAACGCTGATCAAATCTGGCAGAGGAAGGGTGTGGTGGGGTTGAGGACGAGTGTGGTGGGGTTGACGAGAGGTTGAATGCTCTGTGATGGTGCAGGTGTTTGAGAGAGACTCAAGGAGAGTGAAGTGCCTACACCGGGCAAGCACAGTACCAGATCTGAGTCCAGTACCGGCAAGATGGCGTGGTTGGTTGGGTAGTATCGACTACATAAGAACATAAGAACATAAGAAAGAAGGAACACTGCAGCAGGCCTACTGGCCCATGCGAGGCAGGTCCAAATCTCCCACCGGCTTAAGCCAATGCCCCGACCCATCCAGGTCAGGTTACATACAGGTTACATACATGCAGGTCATTAAGGCTGCACGTCACCTGTTCACCACCAAACACACTTTAATCCTTACATTGAGATTACACTCTCAGTGTATAGTGTTTATATATATATATATATATATATATATATATATATATATATATGATTGTTTTCTTGTTTAAATGGACTCTGGGTGCCATGATGCCATGGGCTTTTGGTCGAAGGAAATGGAGCTACCCTTCTCTTCCCTGAATTATCTCTGCCTCCCATTCCCCATGACAAAGGTATATCAAAGGTATCTGGTGTCCCTACGTCGCTAGACTGACGTTTGCCGTGTGCTGGCGGCGCCTGGCTGACGTTTGCCGTGTGCTGGCGGCGCCTGGCTGACGTTTGCCGTGTGCTGGCGGCGCCTGGCTGACGTTTGCCGTGTGCTGGCGGCGCCTGGCTGACGTTTGCCGTGTGCTGGCGGCCTGGCTGACTTTCTATGTAACATTTTTTACTCACAAGGTAAAGGATTATTATTATTATTATTATTACAATTATAAATATTATTATTATTAGTAGTATTATAATTATAAATATTATTATTATTATTATTATTATTATTATTACAATTATAAATATTATTATTAGTAGTAGTATTATAATTATAAATATTATTATTATTATTATTATCATCATCATCAGAATAACGACGTTCTGCTTTACACAGAACTTTATAAAGTTAGTTTGACTTAAAGTTCCACATTGAGCGAAACGTTGCCACAAAGCTCTATGCAGAGCAAACATAGAGCTTCGTTTATGCTGCTGGCAGTACGCCAGTCTATATTTCTTTTCAGACTGTGAATGCTGTTACCAACAGCCTGACTGATCACATATGACACCCGCGAAGAGCGGACGGAGGGTCGAGCCTCCAGCACTTCTTGCGGTGGAGAGCCATACGGGACTAGTGCTTCGCGACATAACAGTATAGGTCTCGTACGTATGAGGACAAGGTCTCTCTTCTCTCTCTCTCCACACACACACACACACACATACAAACACACACACACATCATAACATCAACATACACCAGGAAACAACAACCTAACATAAACATAGCAACATTAATAAACAACGGTGGTAAAAACGGTTAACCACGACAGGATATATTCTCATCACTATGTGACAAAAACCACGCCATTAAAACCCCACCCTAAGTGGTCAGGCTACTTAATTTAACCTTTCTTACCCTCTCTCCTCTCTTTCTCTCTCTCTCTCTCCTCTCTCTCTCTCTCCTCTCTCTCTCTCTCTCTCCTCTCTCTCTCTCCCACAACTCTTTCTTACCTGCTCTCTCCTTCCCTTGTCCTCCCTCTCACCTTCTTTCACAAGGCCTAATAAAAAATGAATCATGGATAAGTGAGACGTCCATTTTACGAGTCACAAGATCAAGGCGCTGATACTAGTTAGTTTCAAGATACACTGATGCACTCTCCTGAGTGACACATACAGAGGAATGGATGCTCCATAAGGACGCCTTGATTCAGGTGAAGGGCTCTTGATGCCGGTGAAGGTATCTTGATGCCGGTGAAGGGTTCTTGATGCCGGTGAAGGGATCTTGATGCCAGTGAAGGAATCTTGATGCCGGTGAAGGGCTCTTGATGCCAGTGAAGGTCTCTTGATGCCGGTGAAGGGCTCTTGATGCCGGTGAAGGGCTCTTGTAGGTATCCCTTTCCTCTTGGAGTTTGTATAGTGTATAGCAATGCCTAGAAAAATACCACATTCTACCTAACTGGAGTATACCTGGAGGTTGTTCTGGGGGGTCAAAGACCCCGCGGCCCGGTCCATGACCAGGCCTCGCAGTGGCTTAGGGCCTGATCAGCCAGGCTGTTACTGCCGGCCGCACGCAATCCAACGTATGAAGCACAGCCCGGCTGGTCAGGTACTTCTAAGACAAAACATTGCAGGAGAGTATCTATTATCACCTTCACTCATTTTTTTTCATTTTCATATCGAAGATAAAATAAAAATCTCTACGTAGACGAAGAAAATGAAATGTCTCTTGGGTTGAGGTAATTACGGGTGTATGTAAATATAAGAGAGACTTAAGACAACGCAAGAAAAAACCCTTTGATACCATCAGAACTCTGCCGAGAGGGTCACCATTACTGTCTTCTTTGGTGGACACACCTTCTCTTTTAAGTACTAATTAATTAAGTCTTCAGGATCCCACCGAGCGAACTCTCATGATCAGTATTTATAAAAACTAGAAGTTCATGACCAACATACCAACTGACTCCATTTTGTCCAACTATCGTTGCTACTGAGGCTCTTACACTTGTGGATTTATTTCATCTTAACCACCAAAGTGCTAGAAATGGAGGGCTGAAGGATAATGTGGGACTAATATGTTGATATCAACAAAGATAAAAAATAAGGTATGAACAGCTCAAAAAAGTTAAGGTGGTTTCGTATTTGAAGATAAATCCTAAAGTCACTTCAATGGTGAGCGTATGTGGCCAAGCTTCACGAAAGTATAGGTCTTTTTAGAAATGTACGACAGCTTACTGAAAATGTTAAGGAATTGACCAATTGGGCAGATAGATATTTAACTTCCGAACCAATAGAACCCAGAGAATAATAGTAAACACAGTGAAATCAGTGGCTGCTACAGTGAAAAGTTGTGTACCCCAAGGCACGGTACTCGCCCCACTTCTCTTCCTCATTTTCATAACTGACATAGACAGAGACATAAACCATAGCACTGTCATCCCTTACAGACGATGCTAGACTCTGTGTGAGAGTGGCATCCATAGAAGACACAGCTGATATAAGCTAAGTCTTGCACTGACAACAATATGATCATTGAAGACGAATTTCAGTTACTACGTTACGGAAGGATTGAGGAAATGAAAACAAGATGGGAGAATATAACAAGCTCAAACCAAGCCTTCAGAGGAAACTGGACAAGTATCTTCATCGGGTGCCAGATCAACCAGGCTGTGATGGATATGTGGGGCAGCGGGCCTCCAGCAGCAACAGCCTGGTTGACCAGGCAAGCACCAGACGAGCCTGGCCCATGGCCGGGCTCAGAGAGTAGATAAACTCTCGAAACTCTTCAAAGGTATATCAAAGGTATATCAAAGGCTCTGTATGACCACCACAAGTTTAAGTCTTTCTTAAGATTTGAATAATAATAATAATAATAATAATAATAATAATGGCAATAACAATAAAAATAAAAACAATAAAACAATAATAACAACATCTTTAACAACAACAAAAAGAACAGCAACAGAAAAAAAACACAACAGAAACAAATACAACAGCAAAAACACAACAACAACAGAAACAAACTCAACAACACAAATACAACAACAGAAACAAACTCAACAACACAAATACAACAGAAACAAACTCAACAACAGAAACAAACACAACAACAGAAACAAACACAACAACGAAACAAACACAACAAAAAAAAACAAACCCCGAAACAAACACAACAACAGAAACAAAAAAAACAACAGAAACAAACACAACAACGAAACAAACACAACAACATAAAAAAACCCCCAACAACAGAAAAAAAAACAAACAACAGAAACAAACACAACAACGAAAAAACACAACAACAGAAACAAACAAAAAAACAAAAAAAAACACAACAACGAAACAAACACAACAACAGAAACAAAAAAAAGGGAAACAAACACAACAGAAACAAACACAACAGAAACAAACACAACAACGAAACAAACACAACAACAGAAACAAACACAACAAAAAAAAAACAAAATTTTCCCCAGGAGACCTGGTCTGACCCCCGGGGCAAACATCACCAGAACCATTGTCGGTCTTCCAGCTTAAAAACAACGGTTTCCCCCTTTCATGTTTTTGAGGAATATGCTCAAAGTGACAACATTTTTTTTGCAAGACTGGAAATAAGTTCTTACCCTCTAATTACTCCCCAGAAAAATACTGGGATAAGAAAAGAAGAAAAAAAAAAAAAAGGCACAATATGACGGAAAAACAATACACAAATAACCCGCACATAAAAATGAAACTTTTTACGAAACTTTTGGTCTGATATAGACCTTAACTAGTGACACGAAGATGTGACTAATAGAAGATGCTGTTCCGATTTCGCCCCAACATATTCACTAAAATTTTACGAGACATTTTAAGTGGCTGCACACAAAATTGCGGGGGAATTTTTTCCCCACCTGCGGGGGGAAGGCTGCACCACCTGCGAGGGCGGGGGTGCACCACCTGCGAGGGCAGGGTCCACCATCTAGGGGGCAAGGCTGCACCACCTGCGAGGGGGGGCTCACCATCTATGGGTGCAAGGCTGCACCACCTGCGAGGGAGGGGTCTCACCATCTATGGGTGCAAGGCGCACCAGCCGAGGGAGGGTTCACCACCATCTGGTGCTGGTGTTTGGCAGGGGACACCGAGGTCCCCGTAAAAAAAATCGGGTACGAAGCAACAGTCCCTCACCCACAGTGGGCGGGGCGCCCCGAACAGTGATTTTTTAACCCTTCCCCACACCCCCACCACACCCCCACCCCACCCCAACCACACCTCCACCACCCCACACTCCCACCTTAACTTCCTTTCAAAAATTTCCCCTTTTTTTCCACTTCTTCTTTTCCCCCTTTTCCTCGTTCTTTTTGTGTGTGTGTGTACTGCCTAATTGTGGTTGCAGGGTCGATTCTAGCTCCTGGCCCTGCCTCTTCACTGGTCGGTTTTTAGGTCCCCCCTCTCCCCCTTCCATGAGCTTTATCATACCCCCTTTTTAAAGCTATGTATGGATCCTGCCCACTACATCACTCAGGGTGATGTACTCACCTAGTTGTACTCACCTAGTTGTGGTTGCAAGGGGGGATTCACAGCTCCTGGTCCCGCCTCTTCACTGGCCCTGGTCACTCTACCCGCTCCATGTATGTACTCACCTACTTTGGGGGTTTAGGGGGGGAGTTTTAGTTCCTGGTCATGCATCTTAGATTGTACGCTACCGGTTTCCTCCCTGTTTTATGAGACTTATCATACCTAATCTTGAAGCCATGTATGGATCCTGCCTCAAAAGTCTTTTAAGAGGAAACGGGGCAATTACCTCCCCCCAAGTGCCAGATCACTCAGGCTGTGATGGTTTTTGGGCCAGTGGGCCACCAGCAGCAACAGCCTGGTTTAAATGGGGAAGCACCAGACAAGCCTGGCCCAGGGCGGGCCCCGGGAAAATGGATAATTCTGGAAAAAACATTAAAGGTATATCAGAGAAGTACCGCTTTTTTTTCCAGGCCGTTCCACTTCCCCACCACTCTGAGGCTGAAGAAATAGTTCCAAAATCCCTGTGACTCACCTGTATTTTTAACTTCCAGCTGTGCCCTTGTGTACCTGTTTCCACTTCTCGAAAAACCTCTCCCATCCACCCTATTAATTCCTTTCAGATTTTATGTCGTTATTATATCCCTTTTTGGGCCTTCTCTTTTTAGTGTCCCAGGTTTAAAAAACCCCCATTTGGGGAAAAATGAGACACTTGTGTAACATCGGGGGGAAACTTTACTGAGGAAACGTTTCGCCCATCAGTGGCTTCGTAAGTCCAATACAGAAGAGAACTTTCCCCCCGACCTCAACTCCAAGATAGTCCTGACATATGTCTTATGGGGTCTTAGTGTCTTATAGTATCGTATAGTGCCTTATAGTGTATTATTTTCTTACACTGTGTTTATAGTGTCTTTTAGCGTAAAAGTTTATTTTTTTTACCAGTCACATATTAGCTACAGAGTTTTGGGGTTTATGTGCGCTTCTGGGATATGTTCGGAAAATGCCCCCCTTTTGAGTGGGGTTTTTTTGTTTCCCAAAACCTGTGTTCCGTTTCTGGTCTTCTTTGCCTATCCCCATTTTTTATAACCTTGTTTCCGGGTTGGGTTAGTAACCGTTTGGGCACACTAGCCCCCGCGGGCCCCCCTAGGTCCGCCCCGTAGCATCCCCCTTGTCCTCTCCTGGTTTTTCTTTTTTTTCAGTAGTTGCACATCATATGCAAATAAGTAGAAAAGGTAAGGTATATGGTAAGGGGGAAATGACTGACGGTGGGTAAAAAGGGGTGTATACTGAGTCTTGGTTCTTTTTTTCTTTTTTTTTCTTCTTCTTCTTCTTCTTTTTTTTTGTTTCAAAATTATTATTATTATTATTATTATTATTATTATTATTAGTCTTGATGATCTGGGAGGGGGGCTCATGGTTGATCCAAGGGGGGGGGTTTTTTTTGAATCAAGAGCCCCCCTTACTAACATCAAAACCCCCCCCCCTTGTATGCCCACCATGTACCCAAACTTTCTTGTACGCCCACTCCCCGCCCAAACTTCTTGTACGCCCACTCACGTGCCCAAACTATTTTGTACACCCCCCCCATGTACCCAAACCATCCTATACGCCCACCATGTACCCAAACTATCCTATCGCTCACTCATGTACCAAAAAATCCTATACGCTCACCATGTACCCAAACTATCCTATACGCTCACTCATGTACCCAACGATCCTGTACGCCCACTCACGTCCCAAAAAATTATCTCGTGTACGCCAAAACCCTCACATTGTGGCATTTTTACTATCTACGCCTGGTACTGGTCCAAAAAGGGGAAAAGTCATTAAACGTGACAAACTCTATTTTTCCCTAGTACATACCGGTACCTCTCTAATGAACCCTAGTGTACCCTAGTTTACATTTTGTGCCTACTGGTGCTTCCTTGTTAACACTAGCCCATAGTTCCTACTGGGAATGGTTTGTCAGGGGGGGACCGGGGGGTGGCTAGCACATACTGGGGGCCTTGTGGACAAGAGGAAGCCTGCCCTCAGGCAGGGCTGCTACCAGGGAAACCCCCGGGGAAATCGGTCATGGGAAAAACGAGGTAAGGACAAGTGCCCCCCGACTTTTGTCAAAAAAATGACTCTCAACTTATCAAGCATCCACTAGCATAAACTTGTGGGGGTGGGCCCCCTCTAGGGGGGTTGTAGAGAGGCTCAAAAATTAAGAAACCCTCGTTCATATAACACGGGGGTTTTTTTCCAAAATAGAGCTCTATAAAGCCTTGGGGGAGCGAAAGATGTTTGTAAATAAAGGTTAGCTTTAAGACACATATGTAACTTTTGGATGTATTTACTGAGAGACGTCTCGTCCACCAGGGGCTTTATCAGTCCACCACAGAGAATAATACTGGAGTATTACAGCGAGACTTGACTTGCGGGGCCCCAAAGGGGAACAAAAGAGAAAACACAATAAGTGTCCGGGGCCCAAGCCCTTTTTCAACAGCCTCCCCCCATGCAAAAAGGGGAATTTCAATAGGCCCCTGGCTGCCTTCAAGCGGGCGAACTTTTCCCGGTCAACCGTGGTTCATATTTTGGGGCTACGTGCGGGCCGCAGACAGCCGTTATCAGGCACTGCTCCACCGGGAGGCCTGGCGGGCTGGGCCGAGGGGGGGTTTGGGCCCCGGACTACCCTCCCCGGGAGACCCAGATAGGTAGACGGTGGGGAAACATGTGCTCTGAGGGGTTTCAGTCCTCACCATAGTAGGTGTTCAGTGCCTCAGTCTTGATAGCAGGTGTTCAGTGCCTCAGTCTTGATAGCAGGTGTTCAGTGCCTCAGTCTTGATAACCCCGGGGTTCAGTGCCTCAGTCTTGATAGCAGGTTCAGTGCCTCAGCCTTGATAGCAGGTGTTCAGTGCCTCAGCCTTGATGGGAGGTGTTCAGTGCCTCAGCCTTGATAGCAGGTGTTCAGTGCCTCAGTCTTGATAGCAGGTGCTCAGTGCCTCGGTCTTGATAGCAGGTGTTGTGCCTCGGTCTTGATAGCGGGGGGTTAATGCCCCCAGCCTTAAACCCCGGTGTTCAGTGCCTCAGCCTTGATGAATCTGGATGTGTTGTAAATGATTGTTATTCATCTACCATTAATAAAAAAAGGTTAATTCTGCACATATTTTTTTAGGGGGCATTATATACAAAGCGCAAGGAGATCACCAGATGAAAGGATCAAAAGACCTAGGAGTAATAATGTCAGCTGATCTTTCTTTCCAGGAATACAATAAGGAAAATGTCATAAAACCAGTAAAATGAAGGCTTGGGGTAAAGAGAACTTTTCAAAAAAGGGGGAAAAAATGCCAAGGTTTTAATTCAAATAACTAGTGCTCTTTCGTTTAGAGTATTGTTCAGCGTTGTTTTGGGGGGGGATATGAGAGTTTAAACAGATACAGCGATCATATAACCCCCGCATGGACCCCAAAAAACCATTTAAAATTTTAGCGCCTCAGAGTCCTAAATATGTCGCTGGAGTCAAGGAGACACATGATAATATATACGTGGAAAGTACTAAAAAGGGAGAGCCCCAATCTGCACCCCCCATAAACCCCCTGCTGAATCATTATGACAGAATTCGGGTTCTGGAAGACCACCAAAAACCGATGTGATTTACACAGATTTTGCAAATGTGATCATGGAGGATAGCGCACAAAATGAGGGGGCCTAGGCATTAAAGGGGGAAAGGAGGCAGATGAATTTTTTGGGGTTTCCCAACACAGAACAGAATCCTTGGCTTCATATCAAGAAGCATAAATAATAGGGGGCCTCAGGTTGCCCCCATATCCTTGGGGGTTGGCCTCAAACTAGATTATGCTGCACAGTATTGGTCACCGTATTACCCCAATGGATATAAATGCCCGGAAAACGTACAAAAAGGGGATGACTAAGTTGATTCCGTATCAAAAAATCTTTCTATGAGGGGGAGACGAGGGCCCTGAATCTGCACTCTCTAGAAAGGGCGTAGAATTAAGGGGGGTGATTGAGGTGTATAAATGGAAAAACAGGAATAAATAAAGGGGGGGTAAATAGCGTGCTAAAAAAAACTAGTATTGACAGGACACGCAGCAATGGCTTTAAGTTGGATAAATTCAGATTCAGGAAGGATATAGGGGAAAACATTGGTTTGGTAATAGAGTTTGATGAGTGGAACAAACTCCCGATTACAGTTATAGGGGGAAAAAGTTTTGTATTTTAAAAAAAAGGGGTAAATAAATATATGGGGGGGTTGCGGGTGGGGGAGTTGGTCCTGACTAGCTTGTGCTATAGGCCAGATGCCGTGCTCCTTCCTTAAGTAAGGGAACCGACCTGGGGGGAATCGGGGCATTGGCTTAAGCCGGTGGGAGACTTGGACGTCCTTTTCGATGGGCCAGTAGGCCTGCTGCAGTTTTCCCTTTTTTTTCTTATGTTCTTTCTTAGTTCTTAACAAAAAAGTAGTAGTAACAGGGCAAGATCCAGCATCAGCGAGGTAAAAAAACTCAGTGCCACAAGGCACTGTTCTGGCACCTCTGCTGTTTCTCATCCCCAAAACAGACAAAAAAAAAACCCCGGACACTTTTGTATCATCATTTGCAGATGACACTAAAATAAGCATGAAAGTCACTACGGTAGAGGACACTAAAAAATTCAGGAAGACATAAGCAGGGTTTTTCCGTGGGCAGTGGAGAACAACATGACGTTCAATGGTGAAAAATTTCAGCTTTTTGGTATGGAAAGAATGAAGAACTCAAAAGGAACACTATATACAAAACTCAAGAGGGTCACCAAATAGAAAAAAGGAAACGTAAAAGACCTGGGAATAATTATGTCAGCTGAAAGATGACGGGGTGGGTCGAGAACTTTAAAAAAAAGGGGGAAAAATGCCGATGGTGACACTTTTTCAATTCGCTAGTGCCCCCCACTTAGAATATTGCTCAGTGCTGGGGCCCGTTCGGGGGGGATAAATATCAGAGCTGGAACAAATACGAGATCGAAGCCCCACATTGACCCCGTAAAAAAACCAAATTCTGGGAACCCTTTCCCCGGGCTTGAACATGTATTCATTGGAGTGGAGGAGAGATACATGATAATATATACCTGGAAAGTACTGGGGGCCTGGTCCCAAATTTGCACACTGCCATAACAACATACTGGAGTGAAAATGGGGAGGAAGTGTAAAATAAATCCAGTGAGGGCAGGGGTGCGGGGGAAAAAAGGAAACTGTATCAACATTCGGGGTCCCAGATTTTAAAAACATCTTACCAGAAGATATAAAAACACGGCTGGAACCAGTGTAGAAGCCTTCAAGGGAAACTGGACAAGTATCTTCACCAGGTCCCGGGGATCAACCAGGCTGTGATGGATATGTGGGGCAGGGGGCCCCCCAACAGCCGGGTTTAAAACCAGGGGAAGGGGAGCCGGCCCCTGGGCCGGGGAGTAGAGAAACTTTCGAAACTTTGGGTATATCAAAGATAGGGGAGTGAAAATATGGGACTAAATGTACAATAAACCCAGTAAAAAAAGGGGCGCCGTGGGCACAATAAGAGAACAATGTCACTCACAAAAAAATAATAACACGATTGTAAACAACCGGGGAACAAGTGGAGCTTGAATCAATGACAAGGGGCCCCAAAATTTACTGGCTTGTGAGTTTCCCCGGGCTGGCTTGCTGTGGGGAGTCCCACCCCCCCTGTGTTTAGGGGGAAAAGTGTATCAACATCCATGGATCCCCATTATTTAACATTCTAGAAGATATTAGAAACACTGCCGCAGCAACTGCAGGGGAATGTTCTTGTGGGAACTAAAAAAACCTCAACCAAGACTGTTTAACAGCCTCTCACCCCATGAGGGGGGTTACCAATAGACCCCTGGCTGCCTTCAAAGGGAGCTGGACAGTTACCTAAAACCCCTACCCGACCAACCTGACTGTCGTTCGTACCCTTGGACTAGCTCGGGGAGAAGTAACAGCCTGGTTGATCAGGCCCTAATCCACCGTGAGGCCTGATCAAGGCCTGGGCCCGGGGGCTTGGGGCCCCGGAACACCCTCCAGTTGGGTCGACTCCACGTGGTAAAAAAGGGTGTGATGAATATGGACCAGCAAGCAGCTAGCAGCAACAGCCTGGTTGCCCCGACAAGCACCAAACAAGCCTGGCCCACGGCTGAGCTGCTAAAAAGGGGGAAAAGTCCCCGAAACTCAAAAAGGTATACTGTAATTTACACTAAGTTTAAAAAACAACAACAATGATCTCTGTATAATTCATGTTTAAGAGGCCCCTAAGTTCCCCGGTCTTGTAATAATATGTTGATTTTTCCACCTTGTCCATAATTACTATCGCATTTGTTTTTTTCTGTTTCAAGGTGAAGTCCAGGATCTTTCCTTAATTCATGGTATAACTTAAGAAATTTTTTGAGGAAATTTTGTTGCAGGTGTGAGCTGTGCTCACACCTCTAAACTTTTCACCTATGCATGTATCTTATCTATATGCAGGACCTCTCATATTGGGGGCACATTTGAGTTAATTTATTGCAAAAAAATTTTCAGCCACCAGCATTTAAACTAAGACAAAGCGACCTTGTGCTCCCAATTTACACGTTAAAAAAAAGATTTGTTGGGATTTTTAACCTGGGGGGGGTTTTCCCCCCCGGATAACCCCCAAAAAGTCAGTGGGGATCAGGACTGTCTTTTTCGTTGTGGTCCTTCAGTATTGTCCCCCCCCGGGTGCTACCCACCCCAGCCCACTAACACCCAGGTACCTACGTACTGCCAGGTGAACATGGACAACAGGTATAAGGAAACGTGCCCAACTTTCCAACCCGGGGGGAGGGAAACCCCAGAAAAACCCCAAGAGTGTCTGTGGTTCAACCCCACCTCAAAGTGTGTGAGGCGAGAGTGTTCCCCCCCAGGCCACGGGACCTAAAAAAAAAAAAAACAATTCAGTGAACAAAATAACCATTCCTCACAGGAGATATACACAGAAATTATCATCATTAAACGATACAGTGTCAGAAAACCCTTTAAATTTGACCCCAAGTGTTTGCACATGTGTATAATTCACCTATCCGGGGGGAAGTGAATGTCTTAGTATATATATTTTGATGGGGTTTAATCCTTATTTAAGGATTAAAATATTCTTGTGGTGAAAAAGAAGAGGTTCGATAAAGCTCTTGGAAAAGGGGGGGGTGGACCTAGTAACGACTAGCAAAGAGGTGGGCCAGGAGCTATGAATAACCCCCCTGCAACCACAACTCGGTGGTGCACACACACACAGCTCAAAAAAGGGAAAAAGGGGGGAAGGAAGCTGAAGAGCCTAGCAAGAAAAGGGGGGGATAGCTGCAGAGGAAAATGGGAGCTACAAGCCACAGCAGCAAAAGCTAAGTTACAGAGTTAAAAGAAGAGGAAAAAAAAAATGGGGAAACAGCCAAAAAACAATACAGGCATGGCTTGGAAACCCCGCTACATCAGTCACCTTTGATACCTTTGATATCCTTTTTTGAAGAGTTTCGGGGTATCTACTTCTGACCCGGGCCCCGGGCCAGGCTCGTCGGTTTTTGCCTGGTCAACCAGGCTGTTGCTGGGAGGCCCGCTGCCCCACATATCCATCACAGCCGGGCCCCTGGCACCTGGAAAAAGATTTTTCCCCAGTTTCCTCTTAAGGGGTTTTCTACACTGGTTCCAGCCGTTTTCCCCGGATATCTTCTGGTAAGATGTTTGAATAGTCTGGGACCCCGGATGTTAATACAGTCCCCCTTTTTTTCCCCACCGCACCCTGCTCCTCACTGGATTTATTTTCCCTTTCTCCCATATCTCTCACTCCAGTATTTTTATGGCAGTGTGCAGTTTGGGGGACCCCCTCAATTACTTTCCATGTATATAATCATGATCTCTCCTCCCCCTCCAATGAGTACATGTTCAAGACTTAAGGGGCTTTCCCCAAAAAATTTAGATTTTCCCCAATGGCTCAATGTGAGCCAAAAAACGATCTGGGGATTTGTTCCAGCTCTGCTATTTCTCCTGCCCTAAAGGGGGCCCAGCACTGAGCAGTATTTAAGTGAGGAGCACTAGCGATTTGAATAGTGTCACCATCGGCTTTTTTTCCCTTTTTTTGAAAGTTCTCAATCCCCCCCCGTCTTTTTCCTGGCTGTTGTGATCTTTGTCTTGTTAGGTTTTAAAACCCCACAGATCGCAGCATAATTATTCCCAACCCCCTTTAAAATTTCCTTTCCCTATGTGGTGCCCTTTTGTTTTTTTGTATATAGTGTTCCTTTTGAGTTCTTCTTTTTTTCCCTACCAAAAAAGCTGAAACTTATCACCATTGAACGTCATGTTGTTCTCCACTGCCCTTGGGGGCCCCCGCTTATGTCCTCCTGAAAATTTTTAGTGTCCTCTACCGTAGTGACTTTCATGCTTATTTTAGTGTCATTTTAAATGATGATAAAAAAAGTGGGGGTTTTTTTTTCTATGTCTGCTATAAAAATTAGAAACAGCAGGGGGTCCCCCGGGCAGTGCCTTGGGGCACTGAGTTTTTGGGCATCGCTGATGCTGGATCTTGCCCTGTTCACTACTACTTTTGTGTTCTTTGTGTTGGGGAAATCAAAATCCATCTGCCTCCTTTTTCCCCTTCCTTTTGGGCCCCCCTTTTTTGCGCTATCACTCCATGATCGATTTGTAAAAACCTTTTCCCCAAAAACTGTGAAATCACATCTGCGTTTTGGCCCTCCTCCAATGCCTCTGTAATTCTGTCATAATGGTTCAGCAGCTGTGACAGGCATGATCGACCCGCTCTAAAGCCATGCTGGTTCGGGTTATGTTGGTTGTGCTGGTCCATGAACTTTGTAATCTGCCGTCTCATCACTCTTTCAAAGATTTTTTTTATGTGAGAAGTGAGGGCTACTGGTCTTTTAATTTTTTTCTAGTCTCACTACCTCCCTTATGCAAAGGAGCTATGTCTGCACTCTTTAAGGCCTCTGGAATTTCACCTAGATCTAAGCCTTTTCCCGAATACTAAGGGGGGCTTGCTAAAAAATTTTTGCACTGGGTTTATAAATAAAGCATTCCATGAATCTGGTCCAGGTGCTGAGTGAGTGGGCATGTTGGGGCCTTTTTTTCGAAAAAATAGGGGGTACTAATGTCGGTTGGGGGGGCTGGCAGCCTTCTGCTGGAGTGAAAAATATTTCTGCATTTTTTTCCTTGCTGTCATTTAGTGGGTTGCTGAACACTGACTCATACTGTTCTTTTTTAATTTCACTCATTTCCTGTTCATGTCCGGGTCGAATCTCCTCTCAATAATGGTCCAATTCCCCCAGGTAGTTCTTAGCTTGGTTTTGCATAGGAGTAGAAATATTTTTTTGGGTTTTTGCAATATCCTGTATGGCTCTTTGTTCCCTTTTTTCTTCTTCTGTCCCCGGGATGACATCTTAAGTTTTTTTTCTAATTCCGTGATCTCTCGGTTAAGGCTATTTTCTTCTGTTCCAACATAACTGTGTTTTTCAGCAATTCAGTAACCCGTTTTCATCCCCTTTTTAAACCCCCACGCTTTCTATATCGTCTTCTTCGGGTTTCCTCAATGGAAGTGTTTCATACATACCTTGTATCCCCGTATTAAACTTCTCTAGGCACTGGTGGGGATTTAGGGTCCCCTGTCTGATTCCCATGATATGTCTGATAGCTCTTGGTTTATTTTTCCCAGTCAATTTATGGTTTTTAAAAAAATTAAATTACTGAACATTCCGTCTCTAACTTTAAATTTAGATTTCCCCCCAACCCGGGGTTAATACTATTTTTAACTTCTATGATGTTATGATCAAAAATATATTGTTTTTTTAACTGTTATGTCTCTGATTAATTCCTCGTTGTTTGTGAATATCAAATCCAGGGTTTTTTTATTTCATTTGGGTCAATTATTTTTTTTTTTGTGAGTATTTTTTACAAAGCCTCATTAGTTCCCTGGTATGTGCCTGTTGACCCCGGGTGTTTCCCCGGAAAATTATTTCTGGTATAACATTATGGTGCCTCATCTTCCATTTTACATGGGGGCCCCCAAAGGGTTAAAATGTTTGGGGGGATTCTCTAGCCTACCCCGATAGCTTTTCTATCTTCTTTAACTGCTCTGTGAATTCCTCCCCCTTGCTGATGGTGGTTTGTATATGGGGTAATTAGGGGGTTTATTTTCCCCTTTAATGCCGAGGATTTCTACTATATCATTAAAGGGTTCAAAACTTCTGTGCAACAGAGTATTTTTATATAGAGTCCTACTCCCCCTTTTGTCCCCTTTAATTCTATCACATCTATACATGTTATAGTTTTCATCTTAATCTCTCCGTCCAAAACATCCCTTGTATGTGTTTTTAAAAATCCCCCAAACATGGCATTTGCTTCTGATAGGACCCCACTAACATAACTAACTTTGTTTTTTTTATTTGATTTCAGACCCTGAATATTTAAAAAATATGAAGCAGGAGTTACCATTTATGTTTGGTTTTCTTTGTGTTTGGTTAGTACCACTGGTGATGTCCTCCGGTTTTGGCCCCCCTGGTGCCCATACCCCGGGTTTTCCCCCAGTACTGACTTTGATTGTTTATACAGCCCTGGGGGCTGGTGCCTGTGTTGTCTTCCCCCTGTTCTGCCCATCTCCCCCCTCTGTACCATTTCCCCTTTTTTGTCTTTTTTTTTTATGGGGTTTTCTCCTTATATAAAAAAGATTGCTTTTTTTTTTCTTTTCCCTTTCCCCCTCTTTTTTGTATCGTACTGTTCCTGTATGCAGGGCCCCCAACAGACCACAGCAGTGTCCGGAAAAAAATAAAAAAGGGGAAAAAGACAGACCACTGAGCACGGAAAAATCAGAAGAAAACACTGCAATGGGGCAATTTTACTCAGGGGATGCAAAAAAAATGGGGAGGATAAAGGGAAAAAGGGCATTTTTTTTTTACGGACTCCAGGAAGTTGAAGGGGGAAACTTAAGAAAAGAAGACAGGAGAAAAAGCAATTGAAAGCATCATGAGGATGATGGCCCCAAAATTGAAAATTTTTTTTGAAATTGGGGGGGTTTTAAGGAAAAAAAACCCCGCCAGTCAGAGTGATATTCAAGGCAGAATCGGTAAACAGGGGGCCTGCAGGAGAAAAACAACTAAAGGACATACCGACATACCGGAGGGTGTACCTTTTCTGCAACAGAACACAAGAAGAAAGGCAGAAACTAAAAAAAAGGGGGCAAAGATGCAAAAGGGGGAAAAAAAGGCAAAAACAGAGATGAGCAGGAAAACCCAGACTCAAAAAGGGAAAAGAAATACAACCTCCCTCAGAACCACCTACAGAAGGACCTCAACCATGACAACCCCAATGCAACCCAACCCAAAACCCCATACTGTCCCACTGCCCCCCCCCCCCATCACAAACTCCACCCCCAAAGCAACCCCCCCCAAAGGCCCCCGCCTTCCCCAACCCCAAGCCCCCCCGACCCCCGTTTTTTTAAAAGAAGTTGAAGGTTTGGATTCAAATGGGATGGTATAACAAATAAAAAATGGGGGGTGGCACTCACAGAAACGAAACTACTGGGATGATAAAAACACAATCTTCCAACCCGGATATCAGATCCCCGGGGAAAGACCCCTGGAACGAGGGGGAGGGTTGCACTGCCCCTTAAAAAACCATGGTGGTTTTTGGGAAAAAGGAAAAAAGGGAAAGACAAAACAAAAAAGGGCTGCATAGTAGGTTTAAAAATTAGTCCGGGGGGAAATAAGGTAATCATTGCAGTGATGTAAACCCCCCAGAACGCAGGAGGCTAAGGAAAATATGAAAAGAAACAAGCTTGGGTTACGGGGTGGGGCTCACACAAGGAAATTTGATTTGGGGGAAAAACCCGGGGACATGGGCCCAAAAGGGGGGCAAGATGATGGAATTTGGGACTGAAAACCCCGCCCCAACATTTTTGGGGCAACCAGAGAAAAAAGGAGGATGAAAGCAAACTGGGTCGTATTCAGAGGACATACTTTTAAAGGCCCTGGGGAGTGACATGGTTCTGAGCTTTGAATACATAGAGTTACAAGTGGAGAGGGAACAGGAAGGGGGGAAAAGCCAAACTACAAAAGGGGGGCTACATAGAAGAATTCCTGCAGGGGTTAGTGGGAAAAGAATTGGGGGAAAACGAAAGAAATGATGAATGGAAAAAATATGCAAGGAGGCAAAAAAAGGCTGGTTCCCGGGCCAGAAAAAAAATTGGGAAACCCAAAGAACAGAACTTGGTTACCAAAGGTGTAGGGGGCCCAAAACCAAGGGGCTAAAAAATTTGGAAAAGTAAGAAGGGCAAAGGACCCAGGAAAATAAAGAGAAGTCGAAGAGCCAGAAAATATGCACAATAAGAAGGGGGGCCCCAAACAAAAATACGAAAAGACATTCACGAAAGAAAATTTGACCAAAGCTGTTGTAAGCCACACAGGAGGAAAACAACAGCAAGACCGGGTAATCGGGCTAAAGAAGAAGGGGGGGGTCACAAGAAACGCCCCAAAAAATTGTGAGGAGCTCAAAAATAAAATTTTAAAATTTTTACAGGGGAGACAGAAGGACCTGAAAGCGAAAGGTTACACCCAAAGGTTGAACCATAAATACAACAACCGAGGAAAAAGGTGAAGAAGCTGCTAAGGACTTGATACCTCAAAGGCGGGGGCCCGGAAATTCTTTTGGGTTTTTAGAGAGGAGCAAAAGGGTTTGCCCACTAACAACAATTTTCAACAAACCCCTTGAAACGGGCAACTACCTAGTATGGAAAAAGCAAATGTAGCCCCCAATTTTTAAAAAGGGAGACAACAGAAACTTAAACTACAGACCAGTGTCACTGACTGTATAGTATGAAAAGTCATGGAGAAGATTTTTGGGAAGAGTGGTGGAGCACCTAAAAAGGAAAAGCTTTTTAAACGAAAACCACACGTTCGGGGAAAGGAAATCCTTTTCACAAACCTACTGGAGTTTTATGAAAAGGGTAACGGAAGTAAGACAGAGAGAGAGGGATGGGGAGGGTTGCATTTTCTTGGATTTAAGAAGGCGTTTGACACAGTTCCCACAAGAGATTAGTGCAAAAGCTGAGGCAGGCAATAACAGGGAAAAGGCACTGCAATGGATCAGGGAATACCTGCAGGGAAAAACAACAAGAGTCATGGTACGTGGCGAGGTGTCAGGAGTGGGGGCCTGTGACGAGGGGGTCCACAGGGGTCAGTCCTGGGACCGGGGCTTTTCTGGTATTGTGGGAAAGACGGAAGGAAAGCTCAGAAGTGTCCCTGTTTGCAGATGATGTGAAGTTAAAGAGAGAATTAATTGGAGAGGAACCCGGCAGGAAATACAAAAACTTTGGACAGGTTTAAGGGCCCGGTCCAGCAACTGGCTCCTGGGGTTTAACCCCCAAATGCAAAGATTTAAGATTGGGGAAGGGAAAGAAACCCAGACGGGGTAAGTCTAGGGGGAAAGACTCAAACCTCCAAGGAAAAGGGTCTTGGGGTGAGTTTAAACACCGGGCACCATTTGGGGCTTTTTTTTTTAAAAAAAAACCAACCAAAAATAGCTGTGCAGCATAGGGCGGCTGGGAAACCTAGAAACTTCCGACACCCCATAAGGAATTTCAAAACCTTAACCGTGTACGTAGGGCCCTTGGAGTATGCAGCACCAATTTGGAACCACACCTGGCAAGCACGTAAAAATTAGAGAAAGGGAAAGTTTGCAAAAGACTAGTTCCGAGCTATAACCTAAAGAAGGGTTAAATCGGCCCGACGACATGGAGGACAGGGGGTTTGGGGGGGAAAGATAACGACTAAAAATACTGGAGGTGACAAGTTGACAGAGACAGGATGTTCCAGAGATGGGACACAGGAACAAGGGGGGGACAATTGGGAAAAGGGGCTAATCAAGGGGGTTAGGAAGATTTCTTTGTCAAGAGTTGTCAGGAATAAAGTCTGGGGTGAGTAATGGAGGCAGGAAACATACAAGTTTTTAAAAAGAGGTTTTGATGGGTCATGGAGCAGGGGGGAAAAAGGGCCTAGTAGGCGGAAGAGGCGGGGCCAGGGAGCTATGAATCGACCCCCGCAACTACAATTAGGTGAGCACACACACACACATATATCAGTGGCTGGTTATGATACGCGTGCAGATTTGAATATTTCCTGCGACTCCTCGGTAACTGCGCTGGCAGGCATATTGCAAATATATTTTTTAATTTGCTTATTTGAGGCTGAATATGAGTTTCCATGGGTTTGTGTAACAGTAATTTAAAAAATCTCAGGTCAGTATTTAAAGATTGAAAGCCACCTTTATAATTTTTACCTTTGATATACCCTTTATGAGTTTCGAGTCTCACTACTCTGAGCTCGGCCATAAGCCAGGCTCGTCTGAAGCTCCTGGTCAAATCGGGAGGGCTGCTGCTGCTGGAGGCCTTGATACCCAAATATATCCATCACAGCCTGGTTGGACTTGGCACCGGTGAAGATACTTGTCCAGTTTCCTCTAGAAGGCTTCTACACTTGTTCCAGCAGTGTTCCTCGATATCTTCTGGTAAGATGTTGAATAGTCTGGGGCCACGAATGTTGATACAGTGTTCCTTATTGTGCCTACTGCACCCCTAATACCCTCACTGGGAGTTTATTTGCACTTCCTCCCATATCTCTCACTCTAGTATGTTATGGCAGTGTGTAGATTTGGGACTAGGCCCTCGAGCACAGTAATAAGACTGGTAGAATTCAAATACTCACAACTACAGAGGTCGTGTAAACAATATTTGTAAATTTACATGTAACGTTCTTATTAAAGAGGTTATTACTGAGGCTATTAGTGAGATTATTACTGCTAGTCAACGAGGTTCATACTTAACTAGAAAGTGACTTTAGGAATGGCTAGAAAAATAACTTAGTAAAAGAAGGATAGGTTGAGTTATGGCAGTGCATACATTATCTGGCACGTCGGTATTTTCTGCTACTCCTACGTACATTCCGAATACACTGAGGTATTCTCAGTAATTTAGATGTTTTATTGATTCTATGCTGGCAGCAAACCACCTCTGTACATTATCCAGCTTCAATATCTGCTGTGAAAAGTCTTGCTTATTCACAGAACAATATTCCAGCAGTGAGAACACGGATGAAAAGTACCATTAGTAAAAAAAATTTATTCCGAGTTCTCTACAATGCAGCGGGCCAATAGCAGCAACAGCCTCAGTTGACCAGGCTAGGACCAGACGAGACTGACCTTATGACCATGACATAATTCCTCCTGTCTATTATACATTACTTACTTTATAGGAGACGATCTGTTTGTGTTTTACATTCAGTGCCTCTTGGGCTTCTTTATTCTTCTTCCAATACACACACATTATATATATATATATATATATATATATATATATATATATATATATATATATATATATATATATATATATATATATATATATATATATATATATATATATATATATATATATATATTCTTGACAACAAGGGAGATGCTAGTGTATAGACTCGGCTGCACGCTTACCATTGGTGGTAAGAGCAGTCCCACAATACTCGTGGTGAGAGAATGAGTTGTTTACTGGAGTGTACCTGGAGTCGCTTCTAGAGGTTACCGCCCCCACGGCCTGGTCTCAGACCAGGCCTCCTGCTGCTGATCCGATCGATCAAACTCCTAGTGCGTCCACCGCCCGCAGTCCAACGTATTGCAATACAACCAGGTTGACCAGGAACTGTTTTTGAGGAATCTGCAGAGTCTCTCTGAAGACAGCTAGACGATAGTTCGTAATCTATCTGATGCATGAAGGGATGGAGGGATGTTGAAGAATCGTGGTCTCTTAACACTTATGAGTTTTGTCTCTGTTTATTCACCGCTTCCCTGCTTTTCACTGTCTGCCTCATGTGTTCATAAGTAACAATTTCGGTGCAGATTTGAGACCAATCCTTTCAGTATCTTAACGAGCCTGGCCCATGGCCGGGCCTGAGAGTACTCGAAACTCTTCAAAGGTATATCAAAGGTATATCTTCCAGGTATAGATTATGATGCATCTTTCGGCCTACGTTATAAGAAGCAGTTTTGTGAGACCAAGAGCCCTGTGCAATTTAGGTGTCTAACTGAGTTTACAATGAGAGCTGTGAAGGTTCTCTGCATATTTTCCAGCTCAGCAATTTCGCCTGCTTTAAAGAGGCCGTTAGTACACAAAAATATTCCAACCTAGAGAGAACGAGTGACCTGAAGAGTCATCATTGCCTTGGCATATTCTCTTTATGGAGATTTTAATTATCCAGCCTATCATTTTTCTTGCAGTTGTGATATAACATTGTTGTGCCCAAAAACGTGAGATCTGGAGACATCATTACTCCCAGGTCTCTCACATTTGACTTGTTCTAACGCATGGTTTGAATTTGTCTTGCACTTCCGATCTTATTTTTAGTTCCTCCATTATTTCGTGACGTAGTAACTGAAAAAAACATGGTCACGCAGGGGTTCGAACCCGCGGTCAGTCTCTCAAAACTCCAGACCGTCGCAAGCCACTGGGCCAGCTAGCTTCAATAAGATTCATCCAACTAGGTACATGTATATTTCTACACCATAGGAAGGTTAGCATAGTACCACTGTGTCCACATAACACAAATACAAGTTTTTACAGACGAATTCCCTGCTAGCAAGGCCGTGATAAAACTCTAGCTCAAGTCCCCCTCAAAGCCGTCAATATGACTCATGAAATCGTAATGACACGATTGCAACAAACCATACCACGGTGGGGTTCGAATTTGTCTCACAAATTATATTGATGTCAGTCATCCACTGGAAGACTTGGTTTACATCATTTAGAGGCTCGTTGTCTTCTGCTACTTTGATGCTTACCTCATTTTCCGGCATATAAGACGCACGAGCATATAAGACGATGTTTGCAAGTTGTAAAATGTTAGAAAAACAACTGCTAAAGCGTAACACAAAGCCTACCCTTGACCCTGACCTTGAGCATAAAGGCAGTGTGATTTTCTACGATTTTTTGGTAAAAAAAGCGCGCCTTATATGCCAGAAAATAGGGTAATTTTTTTTGTCGTCCGCAAAAATCACAAGAAATTTTTGGCCCTTTTTCCCCGTCTATTATGAGAATAAAAAACGATGAGGGTGACAAAACCCATGCCCAAACATCTTAAAGGCAGGTGAACTGTCAGAGCAATAAAATACAGAGTAAGTATATGAAAAAGCAGAGGAATTTCCCTGTAAAAATTTTTTTGGTTTTGCCTGATTTAAAAGGGGGGTTGTTAGTGTGTAGAAAACAAATCTAGAGAGCACAAGTAAAAGAGTACCCCATTTTAGCATTTTTTTTTATTTTGAAGCTTTATTATAGGCATAAAAATTTTTAAGGGTTTTGTGTTAACACCATTGTTGGTGTTATCCTTAAAAAAGTAAGATATTCGGGACATGAAGATAAAAAAAAAAAAAATACCGACATGATTGAAAACACAAATGCAGATAATACCCTTTATTGACTACGTTTCGTCCACACAGGGGCTTTATCAAGTCACAAAAAATGTCCCAAAAAGAGTACATGAGTACACAGGGGGGAAAACAGGTGGAGAATACGGGGAGGTTGGATTAGAGCCCCGGGATCGTCGGGATGGGTTTTTGGGGTGTTGGACCTAGTTTGGTCTGTCAATCAACCAAGCCAAGCCAAGTTTGGGACGGGCCAAAACCAAGGACAAGCTGGGGTTATTCTCACCCTCCCCACACTAAGTCAAGCCATAACAAGTGTTTGTGGCTGGTTAAGGAGCAAAATTTTTGGTGGTGATGACGAGGCAAAAAGGGCCCTGACCAAGGCAGCAGGAGCCAGCAGGTCAAAAACCGCAACTCACCAACCAGCAATCACCCGACGCCCCAAAAACTTCCCATCATCGACAATTTGCCAACAATCACCTCAAATAGAGATTCACGCCCCCTGTGGGCCCCAACGCCCCGCACAACGGTCAGTAGGGCAACAGTAAAACAACAATAGCAACAACAGGAGAAGCAACAGAGCAGCAGCAGCATCACAAGTAGCAGAAACATCCAAAGCAACATCACAGCAACAGCAGCACCACTACAAGTAGTAGCAACAACAATAATAGTATCATTAGCAACAGCACCATCATCAGTAGCAGCAAAACCGGTAAAAGAAGCACCAACACGTGGTAAGAGCAGAAAGTAGTAGCGGCACCAGTATCACAGCAGTGCCAATATAAAAGGGAGAACAGGGAAATTAAGGTCCGGGATCAGCAGCCCCGCCCCAGAAACAAAAAAACCCCCAAAAAGATACTGAAATTTGTGACAACATTTGGGTTTCCCGATTCTGACCACTAACTAGTCACAAACATTTGATTAGTTAATGGTCCAAGACAGACGGGAAACGTCGTCATGTTTTAATTCTTCCACGTGCAGGTTGTATGGTACGTTCCAGTCACGGTATTGTGCCTATTTTTTCTTTACTAGCACCACCAGCAGTAAAGTAGCAATAAAGACCAGTAACAGCCAAAATAGCAATAATAGCAGAGTAACCCCAATAGTAGTAACAAGCGCCATAGTAGCAGCAACTAAGAGGTATTGATTGGGTAATGTATTGGGGTGAGTATGGAGTTTGAGAAAAGCTGACCACAGTCCTTTTGTCAACACTTCACGGCACTTGTTCGTAGCAACCCGCCACAGTACTCAGTGACTATGCCGCAGTAACTCTACTACAGTTTATAATCATTTGAGAGAAATATTTTCAATTTTTTAAAACTTTCAGCGTCATGATATGGGGATTAGGCTAATGAATATGAGTTCCAGGAAGCAGCCCATCCTCCAACTTAACCTGCGTGGCCATACCAACGCTCCCAAAGGGTCTAAGATATGTTTACGTAGATAAGGTTAGATACAAAACATTACAAATTTGAGTGTGGGCCCCCGCAGCATTTGTTTTACTGTTCTTGTACAAAAAGGAGGAGGTATCCAACAGATTACATCCTTTAAAACGTCACTAAAATATTTCCCTTTAAAATTCATTGGCATATACCATAAAAACTTATACAGATATAATTTGTGTGTATAAAAACACTAAGATGAGATAAGATGGAAACTAGAGACGTATCACGAGAGCTTTCAAAAAAAGAGAAGTCACGCCTATAATTTATTAAATCACTTGTGCTCTCGGTCTAAAAAGTTCTGTGCTCGCAGCTCATTTTAAAGCGATTACGAATTAAGATATGGGGGAGCTAGAAAATGTACCGAGAGCCTTTTTGGGGAATCTCAAAACTTGGGAAAGCAATTTAAGCAAAAGAAATATATTTACCTTTATAATATAAAAGGGAAAAAACTTGAGGATTAATTTTTCAATATGCACTTTCATTGGCTTACTACGGGGGGGAATGAGGAAATACAGAATAAACCTACTGAAACGCACGAGTGCCACAGGGTCAATCAAAAGCACCATAGCAACATCCGTGACAGATTTTAAAAGATATACTACCCGAACAAACCAACGCCCCGACGAAACCCAACACTTTGTTCAAACAAATGGGCCCGATCAAAAAGTTTTGATGACATGGGCAGGCTTGGGCCCGGGCAAGGCGTCAAAATGAAATTTGTCTTCACCCGGGTTCAAAAAGCGCTTTAAACTGTTCCATGGGATGAAAGAATTAAAGCACCGTGTTACGCAGGTTAATAGCTCTCAGTTGTTGATTTAAATAGTGAAGGTAAAAAAGGGTTGGGAAAAAGTTATCTGGCGTCTTCTATTAAGATGTCACAAAGACCCTTAGTATTATTCTACACCTACTCAGGGTTATTAACCTTTTTTTTATTCAAGTTCAAAAACGATGATAAATTCAGTTTTTAACCAATCACATATAAAAAAAGTATAAAGACCCCGAGATGTGCAATAATATATACCCCCGAAGATGTGAATGTCTGGTGAATAACCCTTGTGTAATTCACAACCCGTGTCCCCCTTTTCCCCTAGTCGTGATCCACTGACCTTGTGAGACACAAAATTGGTAAAACCTTCAATGATAATTTAAAATGCTGTAATTACTGGTTCTTACTTTGGGTCTTCGAGATAGGGGGGGTTGCGGGTGCTCCTTGTAGTGGGATACAAAGACTGAAAATTTTGCCTTGATCTGTGTAGTGGGTGCATGATAATTTAATTACTCTACCCTTTTGTTTGCCTTTAATATTGCCAGTGGCTTTATCTCCCCGTTAAAACTTTTTTCAAATTTAAAATATGTGGTTATTTTCGACTACCTGCTTTTTCCCAAATTTTTTTTCCTCCTCCTCTCCAACCTAAAAAAAGGGAAAAAAAGTTTCGGTTCGTCGCCATAAGCTTTTCTCTCCCCCCATGTGCGGGTTATTTGTGTATTGTTCCAGTCAAAGGTATTGTGCATTTTTTTTCCTTTAAAAAGGGAATACCTTGTTTTGATACTTTGTGACTCAAGTCCACTTTCCTTTTCCCCTCTTTTCGTGTCCCCTTCTATCACCAAGTTATATTAACTACAGCTCTGTTGCAAAGAAACCTTGAACCTTCAGTAGCTACGTCGTCTACGTTTTCTCTCAAGTGTATTTTGTGATTTGTTTTCCAGCAACGTTATTGACATTTCCCAGGGTGAATTTAATTGCCTGATGTAAAAAATTTTTTATCCTCCCCGGTGATTTTGGCAGAAAATATAGCTACCTCTTGTTGCCATTAAACAACTAGAGAAAAGGGGGATAGCAGCACACTGCTGATGTACCCAACTGTGTTAATAAAAATAAACTGACACCACATTTACCGCCAAGCCGTCTCTCCGTCTTCACTCTGTGCCTGCACAGGTTTACCACCTTCTCCGCATACCTCCTCTCCTTTTGTCTCCTTTTTAAAATGTTCCTATAAATAGATAGAAGTATAAAACAGGAAAGCCATGGTACCTTATTGATGCTTGACACGGGACAAATCTATTTAAAGGAGACTGAATGTATTTTAAATTGGGGTACTGAATAGCTCGTAGAAGACCGTTACCCACTTCCAAAAGTATTCACATGTTATTTTAAAGTATTCTGATGTACTCAAAATGTAAATAATATTTAAGCTGATTTTAAATTATTCCCCCAAATGGTTAGTACAGTAGATCCATAATAAGGTAAATGGTATTACTACTTATGATTAACCCCGTTTTCATAGTGCTCACATTTTCCCCAAAACATTTTTATTATAAAGCTCGAATTTTTCAGTTTTGAGATTAGGATAGAATAAGGGGTATCTCCATGCACTGCCTACTTCCTGCCATTGTACCAACTGCAAAAAAAAAAAAAATTCCATGATGTTTTTAAAAAACGTGCAAGGACATCTAATAAGAAAGATGAAAGCAGAATTCTACCGTCAGGGTACCACTGCTCACAGCCAGCCCCTGCAATGTATCCAGAACCCGAAGTATCCCCGCAACCTGCAGTGTATCTGTTAAATAGGTTAAAAAAGCTTGTCCAGTCGGCTTTTAAAAAACAGCTGTTTTTTATTTCAAACTTCAGTGGGCAGTTTATTTCAATGATCATAAAAAAAATTAATTTTTCCCATTTGTGATGCCCTCTTTCCGAAGTTTCCAGAATTGTTTCGGTTTTTACCAAATTGTGATTCAAATAATTTTTTGTTTTCAAGTATCTGATTTGTTAGATACCTTTAAGGTCTGAGGAAACACCAATCAACAGTTTAGACAAAAGTAGGGGCAAGGGGGGAATCAAACAGCAGAAACCACCAACAACAGAATCGGGGGGGAAACACAGCAAAAAAAAAGGACCCAAAATAAGCAGGGGAACCAACATAACACAGAGGAATCAGGGAAACAAAAGCACCAGAAACAGTAACACCAACACAGCAGCAGCAGGGGCATCAGCATAAGAGAATCAGATGCAAAAACAACAGAACAGGGGGAACAACATTACAGAAGCAGAGGCACCAACATAACAGAATCAGAAGCAAAAAAAAAGAAGCCGGGGAACAACACGAGAAGCAGGGGGATCAACATATCAGAATCAGAAGCAAAAAAACCCGAAGCTGAGGTGCAACAGCAAAACAGGGGCACCAACATAACAGAAGCAAAAGGGAAAAAAGCCGGGGGGCAGCAAAACAGAAGCGGGGGCATCAATATAACAGAAGCAAAAACAACAGACGCCGGGGCAGCACCAGCACAGAAACTTCTGCACCATCACCACTAAGCCAACAAAATCACAAGTCACCTACCATTATTTATCGTATCAAGGTTGTCCTAACTGTGGGGGCCACCTACCTCTGCTAACTGACCAACGTAAAAAGGAACACGCGTCTCTGCAGTGCACACCAATGAACACAGTGTATATCTTTACTACACAGACGGCTACGAACACTTGTATATACAAGAGAACCAACAGCCACATCTTCAGTGACCTTGGACATCATCATCGACAAAGGTGTTCAAGGACAAAACAAAGTGTGACTGGACATCATCTTTGACAAAGGTGTTCAAGGACAAAAGATGTGCCCTTTGGACATCATCTTGACAAAGATGTGCAAGTACAAAACAAAGTGATCTTCAACAAGTATGTCCTGCCTCGGCCGCCACGAAACAGGTAAAGGTCAAACATTTAGCCTGCAGGTCCCCGCAGGTTCCATGCAGGTCATCTGTTATCTACTTTATGCTAGTGGTTCTGGGGATGATCTTACCCACGGTCCGTCCTCAGACCAGGCCTTTAGGGCCTGGTCTGAACGGAAGTCAAAGTTGTAGGATTTACATGTCTTCGTACGTGTTCATAAAACAGGAAGATCAGCAATCCTGTCGGAGTGAAGAACAATAAACAGGTTTCTATGTTACACTTATCTGACAGGGCTGTAGTACCTCCCTGGCTACTGTAGTGTAGATGTACCACACGTTCCATGCAGGTCCATCCAAGTTCCGTGTTACCAGTCAGCCATATAACCAGCGACAGCCAACGATATCACGAATCACAGACATATTACCGGTCATACAACAATATTACCAGCCACACAGACATATTACCAGTTACAGTCACCCATATTACTAATCACACAGCCATATTACCAGTCACAGTCAACAATGCTACCAGTCAGTTATAGCTAGTGCCAACCATATTACTATTAAACCAGTCAACCAGACATACCAAACCAGCTGGACCTCACAAACCATAACTCACTATTCACTCCTACATCACAGCCTCTATACTGTAGCCTACACTAGGAAAACAAGGGGAAAAAGAGGGGGTGAATAGCAATTTTGAAGTTAATAATTAAATTCAGCATTTGGAGAAAATTAGGGTGAAGGGGATGCTATCACAGTGTATTCAAATATGGGTTTGCAAGGGTCGAGTCTCGCTCCCGGCCCCGCCTCTCAATGTCCCATTCACCTGATCCTGTTTTGCAAGCTACTACTGTTCTACTAGTAGCGTCTGTATTTATAAGCGGTGGCCGACATAGCGGGCAAACATGGAGGAAACGTGCACGCACGATAGGGAGGAGGCTTGCAAGACTTTGTACACTGTAAATAAGGATAGTGCAAGTGTAACGTTAGTGATACTTATAATGATACTAATACTGTAAGTATAACACTAGCGGAGTCTCTAGATAAGGCTACTTAAATGTAAAGGTAGTTATACCTGCATACGGAAACATCAATTGATGGAGTTGATATCGTTAATGCCGTGTCAATTATTCGGGCTGTAATGTACTGTATTTAGAGGAATGTTCACTCGTAGGATGAGTGGTACTGCGTAATAAACTCACTCCTCGGGGCAACATAAAATTTACACTCCAGCTATATCAGTATAGTAGTGGACGTTCAACTGTATGGTCTTCCTTCGATCCCCAGTATTCCTCAGACACAATGCTGCTACTTTTACCATGTTGTGAGATTCTCATTTCCTGTTTCTCTGTTTATTGGAGAAATTAAAAAAGCTTATTCAAGTTGGTTGTTGCAGCACAAGTTCACGTTACATTTCATTGTGTTCTGTATGTACAAGCGGTGACCGACATAAGAGGCAAACGAGGAGAGAACGTGCACACAGGATAGCAAGGCGTGCAAGATGGTCGGGAAGAATATAATATTCTGCCTAAAACGAGTAGAAAATATTAAAATCTGTTTGGAGATCTCAACCTCCTAAATTAAGAGTGAAAGAGGCACAATAAATATACCAAACACACCACCGGCAAAAGTAGTCGTAATCGATACGGATATATGATAGGCCTCTGAAGACCTTGTGACTAGCTGGCCTTTACACACCCGTTAAAGTTTCATCTTCCTAAAACAAAGGCCAGGTACTACAGGGTTCCAGTCATGGTATTGCGCCTTTTTCTTCTTTACTACGGGGGTTTTTTGGCCTCAGATTTGCCACAGAAGTATTTTAGGTATTATTTAATATTGCTAATGGTTTCTTGTTGTCTATCCTTCAATGTATGTTTTCTTATGCATTGTATTTAAGATTTATTTTCATTTTAAAGTCTGGAGCCTTGAAAGTTGCGTAACTTTCTCCTCCAGATGCAGATGCATCGTCACTTACACTGTAGGTTACATCATGTGGCCTATGTCAAAGTTATGACGAGTGTGGAACAAGTTTCTTGGTGTCATTCAACTGCCAACCCGTCCTCCTAAATTCTAAGGCGATTTTTTCACATACAGTTTTAGCACATTTCACGATTTACGATACATAAATTGTCGTTCATTGATAAAAAATTACCCGACTATATCATACCGTAAAGCTAATAAATTAAATAATATATGAATTACAAAGCAGATAATTTTGAAGGATCGAACAGAAAATGGTGAACTACCTAGCACACACTAATGTATAATAATAATAATAATAATAATAATAATAATAATAATAAGAACGGGACATAAAGCGCTGAGGGGCAGGTGGGAAAAAGAGTAGAGGGTGGGAGCAACATTCAATAGCCTTTAAACATAGTAAAGCTTGTAAACAGTCACCCCTCCGACCTTTTTTCCATAGTAAAAACAACTTTGAAAAGAGGGGTGGGTTTCATCTGTGACACTGGTATTTTGTCAGGCTTGTCACTTTATCTTTCCAGTATTTCTTTATGATCCTGATCTATTTATTCAAGTTTAAAGTTTTTGACTGGGTTTTGACGATGTGTTGAGTTTCAGGTCTGAAGTATTTTTGAGTTACTCAGGTCTGAAGTATGTGGAGTTACTCAGGTCTGAAGAAAAGGAGTTACTCAGGTCTGAAGTTTTGGGAGTTACCAGGTCTGAAGTATGTGTTGAGTTCCCTAGGTCTAATGTTTGAGTTCCCTAGGTCTGAATTTGGTTTTGAGTTACTCAGGTCTGAAGTATGTGTTGAGTTACCAGGTCTGATGCCTTTTTGTTGAGTTACTCAGGTGTGATGCCTATGTTTGGTTACTCAGGTGTGATGCCTATTGTTGAGTTACCAGGTGTGATGCCTTGTTTGAGTTACTGGTGTGATGCCTTGGGTGTTGATTACCGGGGGATGCCTATGTGTTGAGTTACCAGGTGTGATGCCTTTGTGAGTTTCGGGTGATGCCTATGTGTTGAGTTATCAGGTGGGGATTTTCATCACAGAGGACACCTTCAATAACCGGGAGAAGACGACGGTCGGG
Organism: Cherax destructor; assembly: GCA_009830355.1. Taxonomy (NCBI): domain Eukaryota; kingdom Metazoa; phylum Arthropoda; class Malacostraca; order Decapoda; family Parastacidae; genus Cherax; species Cherax destructor. The sequence continues at coordinate 1,189 of WNWK01020180.1, read as the reverse complement.
GTCGGGGTTTATGGATTTTCGATGGAGATTTTGTTTTTAATAAACAATAACTAAATTTATTTTTTAGCCATTTTCACTGGCATAACTTGACCTACAACATGACTCACGAAATCGTAATAAAACGATTCAACCAAACCACAGAAGGGCCGGAATTTTAAATTCCCGGAGTTGGTCCCACCCGTTCTGTGATTTCATCTTCATCGTTTGTGATGTTGACATTTTTCGTCCAAATGAAATTTACTACATAGAGATACTTCCTTGTTGCTCGTTTTATCGGTGACATCTGATTCACATTTGTTGTCACAGGTTTAATATACCCCCAAACCCCCCTTGACTGCTTCCTTCCAAACCCAAACACAACCAATGCCCTTCCCACAGATCGAAGATATAATATCAAAAGGGGAGAGTAAGACACATTGCTGAGAGTTAGCCTGCTAAACAGGTTTCCCAGTGATATGTAGAGGTGATTTAAAAGGGACACAGTGGAGGGGTAGATATGACAGTCCTCAGCCTTAGTAAGGAAGGTAGAGGGGAGATACAAATTTGATTGATAAACTTGGGACTGGATAATTGTCACATCCCCCTTACCCAATCAGCCCATAACCCATAGCTATGGCGCTGAAATTTACCGGGGCTGGGGGACTGACCACCTTAAACAATTTTCAAGGTGAGGGACTGATCCCCCATATCTATTCAACTATTTTGTTTTATCCACTACAAGCATCTTTATATTTCAATTAAAGAAGTCTGTCGAGCAGGTGAAACCTCGAAAAAGATCCCAAAAACTGTCGCAGTTTTAAACATCGGGATATTTTTATTAAAACCGGCCAGCACAGCAGTTATAATCAATCAATACAGGGAGAGAATGAAGCCTTTTTAGTGGGAATGAAAGAAATCCGGGAATAGAGACGGGTCAAATATGGTTGGGGTCCACTGGGGAAGTAGGGGGGCCCTGCTAGTTGAAGCAGTGGGTGGGGCCGACTACTGGGAAAAAGTGGGTGGGGGCCCCCTACTGGAAGCAGGGGGGAGGCCCTACCAGTTGAAGGAGGGTGGACCCCCCTAGGGAAGCAGGGGGAGGGGCCCCCTGGGGGAAAAGGGGGGGAAAAGGGGGCCCCTAGGGGGAAAGAGGGGAAAGGGGCCCCTTTGGGGGGAAGAGGGGGGCCCCTAGGGGGAAACAGGGGAGGGCCCA